>WNNJ02001648.1:0-38928 GCA_012934845.2 Pomphorhynchus laevis | reverse complement strand
GAGGGATATGGGGTTGTTGCATAAAATGAGGATTATCGATATTGTTATCAAAAAATCTCCCGTCAGATATAGAAATTTGAGAAGGAATACGTGGCTTAGCCTCTTGCAAATCGGCATTAGACGAAATACTATTAGATTGATCTTGAAAATGTGATAAGCAATCAGATTGATCTTGAAAATTTGACTGTGAAAGTAACGGAGTTATAGTTGGTGATAGTTGTCTTTGAAGTGGGAAATTTTGATATCTCGGAACTTGTTGTTGATTAATGTATTTTTGATGTTCTTTGTTGTATGAAGGAAAATCTTTTTTTTCAGGCATTGATGAAATAGGTCCCGTCAAATGCATTTGAGAAAATTGATGATGCATTGAATCTGAAGACAGCTGACCGGGAACATTATAATAAGAATGTTGTTGATATCCATTCGACTGAGGATAAGATGTTACAAGTGGTTTCGAATCAGGAGGGTAATTATGCATATTTAAGTACTAGAATAAATAAAAGGCCCTTAGAACAGTAGATAATCTCAAACAAAGTAAGCAAACTTTGTACACATCAATGCGTCCATATTAGGAAAAATAAGTTTCGTGAAAGCAAAAGTTACCTTTTGTTAGATGAAAGCAAAATAAAAGATTGATAATTATGTTCCAAATTGTATGTTAATTTCGATTAAAAAAAATATAACGAATATTCTTTCAAAACACAAGTCATTAGACACTTTAAGAATTAAAATATAAAAATTTGGATTTTATTACGAATGTATTACGAACAATATTACTAGTTGGTGCGTTCATAGCATAAATATTAGATAAATAAATATTCAAAATATAAATACTCATGATTTTAGTTCACTTTATACCAATTTATAGTCAACTTTTATAATGGAAGCGTGAATAGATTAATCAACATTATAGATAAGAGATTAGCAGTTTGTTCCATAAAACGATGATTATCGATATTGCTATCATAAAATCTTCAGTTAGATCGAAATATGAGCAGGACTGTAGCTTAGCATCTTGCAAATCAACATTAGTCGAAATACTATTAGATTGTTCTTAAAAATGTGATAAACTATCATATTAATCTTGAAAATTTGAATGTGAAAGTAACCTTGTTATACTTGGTGGAACCATAACTATATAGTTGGTTGCCTGAACTATAACGACGGAGTTATTGTTCGAGCTCTCGCTGTTCTTCAGGATCTCTTTTTCTTTTATTCGTTTTTATTTCTCTGCTGTAACCTATCGCCTGTTAAAGCCTTCTGGTTTTCAGATCAAATCATCTTGCTGAGTCTACGTATTTGATATAATTATGAAATTTAAAAAATAATAACTGTAAATCAAAATTTAATAATAAAGCAATAAATAATTATAAATAATAAATAATTGTTATAAGATTTTTTATAATTGATATAAAGTTAAAATAAAAAATTGAAATTCAAAATGAGAGTCAAATTTTATGAATTGACAAATAAATAACAGACGTTGTGTCAAAATAAGGATTATAGGTCATCAGGAGGAACTGCTATGCTATCAGGTTTCAGCCCCATTAAATATAGTTATTTATCATATCCAGCAATCAAATAAGCAAAGAAACAGGCCGACTGGAAAGTCGGTAAATTAAATTTTGTTTCCAGATGCATTCGCTTCATCCTCGAAAACGAATTCTTTAATTTTGAGTCTCGAGCTCTACCGACAAAAAAAAGTACCGCAATAGGTACATTAGTAGACCCGTGCTATATCATCTCGTACACTGATAGTTACGAAGGAAAGTTCTTACAGACAAGCCAAAAACATTCCTTTATTAACATTAAGTACATCGATGATATTTTCATTATGTGGAATTACGGGTAACAGTTTGATTAGTTTAATAATTTCAACAATTACAGTTGTCTAAATTTTACTACTTCAACAGTATTTCCAGCAAAATTTCTAAATGTCACCATATATAGAAATGATTTCAGTAAAGTTCAGACAACGTATACAGAAAGACCGCCTACACACCGCTATACCTACATTCCAAGAGCGAGCACCACAATTCGCAGAAGAACACACGAATCACGAATGAGGCAATTAGAATAATGATGAGCATATGCAGTACGATAAAACACAAAGAAAACTGTCTAAAAGACCTTCGATAAAACTTATCATCCAGATGATATATTAAGCATGAAATTACAAGATCAATAAAAAATGCAAAAATTAAGACAGGACTTTATAAAATAAAACAAAAAAAATCAAATAATAAAAATAATGAGAGAATGGTAATTCCTTTTTTCCGCTTTACCAACAATTCCTCAATTATGTCCTCATTTATAATTCATCTATCATAAATCCTTATTATATTTACTCACAATATACATATATATGTTATAATAATTATACCGCCTATCTAACAAAACTTAAACCATCAAATAAATATAAATATATGGATAAAATTGAATTAATAGAATCCTTAAATATTTTGATAAATCAAAATTATTTAAAAGTAGGGACATCTATATTTAGACAAGTAAAAGGTGTTCCAATGGTGGTAATAGTAGCCCAATTATAGCTGACTTGTTTTTAAGCTTTATAGAATATGAATTTGTTCATAACTGTAAAAACTAAATCTAAACAATATAAATATATGAAATATATGTTTCGATACATTGATGATATATGTGTATTAATTCTAATAATTTTTATTCAATTAGTGAGCACATTTATCCAGAAAGCCTTATTCTTAACAAAACCGATATTAATGATAAAGAAGGTGTATATCTAGATATGAACATTAAATTAACATTAACTAAACTACTATTAATTTATATCGTAAAGATGACATATTTAAATTTACAAGAAACATATTTTTGCATGATCATTCATGCATACCATATAATATAATACATTAAGTAATAAAATTTTAAGAATTGCAACAATATGTAATGATATTGGCTTTCTTCAAAATCATTTAAATAATTTAATAGATACATATTTTAAACTAGGTTACTAAAAATAACATCAAGCAGAAAATAGTAAAATATATAAATCAACACAATAATATAAAGAATAAATTTAAAATCATCAGCGGAATATTTTTATGAATGGATAATAAATAAAATACTTTGTATTAGAATATAATACTAGATAATCAAATTACATCAGAGGAAATATGATAATTTATACGTATTTGACCCCGCTGCTATGTTGGGTAGAGGAGTTAGGTACCGAAACCTGATAGCATAGCGGTTCCTCCTGATGACATATAATCCTTATTCTGATACAACGTCTGTTATTTATTAGTCAATTCATAAAAATGACTTTTATTTTTAATTTCAATTTTTTATTTTAATTTGATTTATTATGTAATTATTAAATTTTGATTTAGCATCATTATTATGTTATGTTTATTTTATAATTATATAACAATACGTAGACTCACTTAGCTGATTTGATCAATCTAGAATTAATAACGAAATCGTTTCTTCAGAAAAATGTCAAATACTTGTACGATTGTTAGTACCGAAACGCAAGGATATTACATATGTAAAGGTCCACGATGCAAATGCTGTAAGTGAATGACATATGGTAGCTCGTTTTGTAGCAACCTAAGCCAAAATGCATTATAATATTAAAAAAATATCTAACTGCACAACACGAGGTATTATTAACACGAGATATTATCAACACGAGGTATTATGTCCAATGTATGTTCCTACTGATCTCCGAGTATTTGACCCACATCCGACTACTCCCGTGACTCTTCCATTTCAACGTAAACAATTTCCTTCTCGTGATTGGTGTATTATCATCTCTAATGTTGAGTCATATGATTCCTCGTCTTCTTAAAACCGTCTTGATGCTTATGTTTCCGCTTTCCGCTCGCTCATTGTAACAATTCTTCCTACCGATAATCCGCTCTATTCAGTGATGTATCTCCTCTTACCGTGTTTCATATTAATAAATTTGTTTCTGATCCCGATTCTTATCGTCCACCATTTTTAAATATTGTTCGTAGAAACCGCACCCAAGCCTTTAATATCTTATCTCAACGGTTTAAACTCGTGCTATCATCCTCTGCTTGTTGAATTTTTTCCCAACGCTCATCCTCTGAAATTGATCAACTCTCCACTGCTCGTCTTGAAAAGCGTGAACGAGAAATAAATGGCGAGTCATATTTTGCCATAAAATATGTAAATGAAAATTTTCGTGTAGTTCATATACGTCAAAAAATTCGTTAGGGAAGTGTATCTCCTCATCTCCTTCTCCAGCCAACAATGAAGAAAAAACAATATTTTCGTCTAGCTTGTATTAACACCCGTTCAACGACTGTCAATCGCCCCATTTCACTCCTCCATACTATTTACAAGTTCTTAGAACGCATCATCTTGATACATATCAACGTTTATCTCTCTTCATACAATCTTTACTCTCCCTTCCAATCCGCTTTCGGCTCTAATCACTGCACCGAAATCACCTGCATAAAAGTTTACAACGACCTACTCATTTCTCGTAACAAGGCTCTACATGGTGTTCTCATATCCCTCGACCTCTTCTCCGCCTTTGACATCGTCGACCACTCCATCCTTCTTTTCGCCTTCGTTATGATTAAGGATTTTCTTCCTCCTCTGTAGCATGGTTTGTCACATATATATCCAACCGTTCCTTTCGCGTCTGTTCTAATTCATCATCCTCCCCTCCCATCCCTATTTTTGCGGGATCCCACAAGGTTCAGTCCTTGGTCCCTTGATTTTCTCTCTTCTACTCGGCGATTTCTCTTCGTTTATTAAACCTTACTTTGTTAAAGTCATGCAATACACTGATGACATCCTCATCTATGCTCATGCACCCGCTCATCCCATACACGATATCGCAATTTCCGCCTCCAACTGTCTTTCTTCTATCTACAAAAGTTTCTCCCATCTTCATCTCGTTCTAAACCCATACAAGTCTAAAATAATGTGGATCCTCCCCCGTCAACATAACATATCTCCTCCCCTTGTATCTTTTGCATCATCAATCGTCCCCGTAGTCCACAATCACACTTTCTTAGGATCCCATTTCGATAATCACCTTTCCCTTAAACCCTTCGTCCGCTACAAGATCCGCTCGTCTAACTTAATTCTCTAAAACATCCGCCATATCCGCCTCCTTATCGACTTTCGTTCTTGTATGTTTCTTCATTCATCGCTTCTTTTCCCTAAAATCCATTACTGCCTTAGCCTTTTCGCCAATTCTCCCAAATCCATCATCCTATCCCTACAACGCATCATTAACTCCGCCCTTCGAGTGCTCTTTCGTCTCCGTCGCTTCGACCACACATCCACATATCTTGCACAATTCTCCAGGACCACCATCCACATCCGCATCAAACTCCGCCTTCTTCTCGTAACTTTTCGTCGCATCGCTGTCGGCTCCCCATCGTTCATCAACCTTCCTTTCTTAGACAACACTCGCCCCTCCTCTCCATCACTGCGTTCCCGTAATTCTCTCTTACTCGACGTCCCCAATTATTCTAACAACTACGGTATTCAATCCTTCCTCGTCACCGCCTCACTCGCCAGGAATCAGCTCCCTCTCGACGTCCGCCGCGCTCCCACCTTTATAACTTTCAAATACATTCTCCGTTTCTACCTTCTCGACACATGATTTAGATTTTTACTTTTTATTGTGGTCATGTAGCATTCACTGTCACGCATTTGTCACGTCAAAATAATTTTTTTATTCACAAAACTGACTTACTTCTCGATTTCTTCTCACAACAATCACTAGATTTTTTACGTCTCACTGAATCATGGCATATTGATTATGACGACCTTGCAATCCGCAATCTACGTTTTATCGGATTTTCTCTTGTTGAGTCCGCTCGCCAGACTCAACAAAATCAACTGATTCTTCTAATCATTGCAGAATCGTCGCCTTCGCTCGTATTCTTTCGTTTCTTGACGAAATCGATTTCACCTTACCCTGTACTACATTTGAATTGCTCCTTTGTAAATCTTCATTTCATTTTCCTATTCAGCTTGCAATAATCCATCGCACAGATGCATAGCCCACGTCTTGCTTATTTTTCAATGAATTCGCTGATCTACTATCAAACCGTTCACTTTCTTCTTTACCTTTAATTGTCCTTGGAGATTTCAAATCCGTCTAGATCGCCCTTCTGATGCAGATTATGTAAAACTAATGTCTTATAATAAATATATAGGTTGCTACCTACTTATAGGTAGCAAACTAAAGTAAATACAGCAAGCATCGACGACAACCTTCGACGACAACCATCGACGACAACCATCGACGACAACCATCGACGACAACCATCGACGACAACCATCGACGACAACCATCGACGACAACCATCGGTTGAAAAATTGATTGAAATACATTCTTACAAGTTTATGAGAGGACGTAAGAATACAACTAAGACCGACACCAACTTTGGGCAACTGCAAGTACAGTGCTCGATACACGACTGCAGCGTCTGGACAACAATCGCCTGCGACAAGAATAAGGCTAAAGAAGACTTCGTATGTGGTTTTTGTGCCAACAAACTAATCTGCAACCTTTCCAATAAGCACATATCAAACATCCAACACGTCAACTCAAACTACCCTCGTCGTTTCTAATGTCCTTTCTCCACCCACCGACCCTGCCACCATATAAACTTCCCATTCCATGTCATCTTCACTTTCCGACACCCCACGTCCCGTCCTTCCCGTCTCGTTTCTCAAACACTTGCATCCATCAATCAAAATCACCTCCACCAACCTCCACTATCCTTCCACTCATAACCTTTCCTCACATCGCTTGCTACCCTCTTTATTATCATTATCCTCTATGTCTCCCGTCGTCAAACCAAATCCCTCCAAATCATCAACTGTCAGCTCTTCTATCGTGATCTCACCAACTCACGTTACTCATCCTCCTTTACGAAATCGCTTTCGTTATGGCGATCGTTGCGTCATCGTCACTAATATCACTCCTTTCACCTCTTTATCTCCACAAGCACGTCTCGACCACGATGTTTCCACATTCAGATCCATCATCTCGTCTCTTGTTCCTGCGGATAAACAATATTTTTTCAACAACATCTCTTCTATAACATTCATCCACCTAAATAAATCTTCTCAATCTAATCCTTCCCAGCCCCTCTCCAAAAAATTGTTTTCAAGCATTGCTCTCACGAGTCTTCTGTTCTCTCCCAACGATTCAAAATCATGTCCTCTTTAGCCACTCGCATTTTCCCCGATCGCACCCCCTCCGAAATCGCTCAACTCTCATCTGCCCGCATCAAAAAACGCCGTCGCAAGGAAAACGGCGAAACATTTCTCTCCATCCGAAACATCGACGGAAATTTTCAAGTTGTCCACACCCGCCAAAAAATTCGATGACGCTCCATCTCCCCTGTCTTCTCCACTAGCCCCTATCACCACACACGGTTTCCGCCTCGGCCTCCTCAACACTAGATATATTCTCAATAAATCCGATATCATCCTCAACCTATTCACCAAGCAATCCATCGATCTCTTCTGCCTCATCGAATCCGAGCACTTGGATTCTGACGACCACTCCATCCGCCGTTTGTTCTCTGCCGGTTGCTCACCAGTCGAATACGCTCGCCCCCTCAGCAAATCACCTTCTAAATTCTCTAATCATAGCGGCATTGTCGCATCCGCCCGTCACCCCGCGTCTCTTCGCAAAATCTCTTCCCCTTTCAGTCCTTGCTCTTTTGAACTGCTCATTTGTCGTTCTTCTAACCGATCACTCTAGATCTCGCCAATGTATACCGTCCTGGTTAATCTGCTCCTACCTCCTTATTTTTTACCGAACTCGCTGACCTTCTGTCCGACTGTTCTTTGTCCTCCATCCAGACAACTAATTACAAGTAGTAAACCAACTACTTACAAATAGACGCGATAGAAATTTAATTCGCAAAAATAAACGACTGAGACAACAATCAAATCTAGCGCCTTCAATTGTCGACTATTTACTACCACAATGATTCAAAGAAATAGTTGCAGTGAATTGGATGGAGGCGAGGACAACGACGAAATATCGAATTTATTTGAAACTGCCGGGACGCATCGAATGATCAAACAGCCGAACGTTCGATCATCCAATCAACACATACGGGAGACTTCAGTATCCATAAATACGGATATAAACGGATATGCGGAAGTCAAATTGCCATTCGTTCCTGAATTTAATAACACTCCTCAAGAACACATTAGTAGACAACAATTTGGCGAATGCTGCGTGTGCTTCCGATCCTTCCGTATAACGTTAGCCGGTGTGTTGTGGAAACACGAAGGAAGAGTTAGCTGCCCCGGATCCGGATTACTCCCAAAATCAGCAGATGCAGCAGCGTTTCTCCGGGACCCGAGACCTTTGTCGCCTACAGTTGAAGACCTCGTTTCAGACGTCAAGGGACAGTTTCGATCTTGATTCCGCGCTGTTAGACGAATTCCTAAGACAGCGCGCTGCACCGTGGCAATGAAACTTTGCTCCCTTTTGCGTGCCGCCACAATCTCTCCTTCTGAATTGATTAACTGGAAGAATTTGTTAAGTTTCCCCCGCTATTGATCCCTGTTTGCCTCCCTCTCGTAAAGTTTCTCTTGTCAGCTGGGTAAAGGAATCATGTAGTCGTTTTCCGCCAGCTCGGGATAGCATGATTGATTTGGGTTTCCACCGCCAGCCACTGAGCCGTATGGAAAAGCGTTCGCGTAGGCTACCCGGATCAGAAGAATTGCGCCGCAAGATTTCCGAAAAAATTGAGCTCGGGGATGCACGCGGCGCTATGAGACTAGCAATGTGCGAGGATACTTTCGCCCCTTACGATGAAGAGACCTCTCTTATTTTACAGCATTTGCACCCACCCAGTCTTTGCTCAGTCAGTAATGATTCGTCTTTGCCCATTTCACAGAATACAGTAACACGCTGCTCACAAGTGGTCTTGGAGAAGATTATAAAATCAATATGCTCCTTTGCTAACCATGCATCAGGAGGACCCGATGGTCTGAGCCCGGTCCATTTGAAGGATCTTACCGGAACGGGCTTTGCCGCTGCGGGACAAGATCTCCTAACGGCTTTGTCTAATTTCTCGTACATGGTCCTAAACGGCGGCGTCCCACTCTGCTTTAGACCAATTTTCTTTGGAGCTAAGTTGATTGCGCTCAAAAAACCCGATGGCGGACTTCGCCCAATAGCCATTGGTAAACCCTTACGCAGAATGGTGGCCAAAATAGCATGTCGTCGGGCTACTGGTGAGGCAGTTGCTGTCCTGTCTCCCTTTCAAGTTGGTGTCGGAGTGCCGTCAGTTGCTGAAGCCGCTGTACATGCTTGCAGAGCCCATCTTAGACTAATGCACGG
The DNA here is from genome assembly GCA_012934845.2 of Pomphorhynchus laevis. Classification (NCBI taxonomy): domain Eukaryota; kingdom Metazoa; phylum Acanthocephala; class Palaeacanthocephala; order Echinorhynchida; family Pomphorhynchidae; genus Pomphorhynchus; species Pomphorhynchus laevis. The sequence goes on along the minus strand of WNNJ02001648.1, from coordinate 29,579 downwards.
ACAGAACGCTCTGCTTAAGCTGGATTTTCGAAATGCTTTTAATTGCATCAAACGATCATCGTTACTCGCTGCTGCGTACCGTTATATCCCTACCATTTCCCGCTTTGTGCAATCAAGTTATAAGAAACTTCTTGCTTATTTCATGGCCCGAATATCCTACTTTCACAGGGGTGAGTGCAGCAAGGGAACCCTTTGGGGTCAATGCTATTTTCCTTGGCGGTTAGAGGGCTAAGTAAGACATTACATAGCCCACTAAATATATGGTACTTAGACGACGACTTCTTATCCAGAGATGTAGCCACTCTCAATGATGACATTCGTCGTATTCGCGAAGAAGGACTTGAGCTAGGACTTGTTTTTAATGAAGATAAATCTGAGGTCATTACTAATAACCAGAATGTGGCTAATTCCATTTTGCTGTTACTACCAGGATCAAAACGAGTATCAGTCGAACGTTATACGTTGCAGGGTTCTTCTACTGGCGATATGGCCAATATCGATGGATTATTAGACAGAGCGACTTCTAGCTTAACAAAGATGAGTACTATACAATACCGGCCTTTTTACGTGCAGGCCTTTTAAGTTTTGACGCAGTCCTTCGATCTTCTCAGGAGTCACTGTTAAATGTTAGCATTGACGAACAAGCCTGGACACAGGCGAACCTCCTGATCGCCCTTGGTGATCTAGGGATTGCGTCAGCCGTCAATACTGCCCTTCCAGCATTCCTGTCATCGGTATCCACAACACAGGGGTTGGTCGAGCGACTGTTAGGCACGCTGCCCCGTTTTCTCGCATACAGACCCCGAATTCGAGCTGGGAAGGTCGATGTGGTTATTGAGCCTCGGATCGGGTCATCCTGATAATCCAGAGCGTCAGAAATCTTGGAGTGCCCCGATTCAAAAGCTAATATTTAAGCAGCTATTATACTCTGCCCCAAACATAACATAAAAAGCACGATTGCTGGCCGCGGCCGCACCAGCTGCAGGAGCATTCCTACAGGCAATACCAAATGCGACAACCGGAACAAGATTAGACGACGAGATGATGTGCATATCAATTAACCTTCGTTTGGGATTGCCGCTCCGTGCCTTACATACTTGTAAGTGCGGCGCAATTGTAGACAGACTAGGCCGGCATGGGTTAGACTGCAAAAGAGCTATCGGCCGCCACTTCCAACATGCTCAAGTGAATGGAATAATAAAAGCGGCTTTATCAGTAGCGGGTTACCCCTGCTCCTTGGAGCCCTGTGGTATGTCCCAAACTGACGGTAAGAGACCAGATGGGGCCACTTTAGTACCGTGGGACTGTGGACGTCTACTAGTATGGGACAAAACTTGCGTGAACTCCCTAGCTCCGTCTCACTTAGATTGTTCTGCAGCAGGTGCTGGAGCTCTGGCCACGGAAGCCGAACGCAGGAAACGGATCAAATATACATGTCTGGATCCTTCATATTGCAGCTTCGTCCCAGTAGCTGTCGAGTCAATCGGCGCCTTAGGATGTGAAGCCACCGCCCTCTTTGAACTAATTAGAAAGCGACTCAGGTTAGCTACAAACTACGCCCAGGCAAAATCCCATTTCCTACAGCGCATAAGTGCTGCAATTCAGCGGGGGAATTCAGCATGCGTCAGGGAGAGTCTTATGCAATCTTGATTCCGAAACCCAATGATCCCCTACTTTTTATTAAACGTTATCTTAGTAATAATATAGGGCCCATTTGATGGGAACCATTCAATTGTATCTATTTTTAAAGATCATTACGCGAAAGATTCAGCCGCCGAGTAGACATGAAAAAAGGTGATTCCCTTCAAGACGCCTTTAAGAACTTTATAGAGCAAATTTATGCCAGGTATTATTATAGTGTACAAGTTACTAGCCGCAAATGGCTGTTTCAACTGTTCACAAATTACATTTTAAAATATCAATTAAAATACATCCACGAATCCAAATTAGAGTTCACAATCCACTTCAGCAGCATCTTCTTGAAGTGTCTATTGCTAGTAGCATTGACGACGTCTTCAGGCAGCGAATTCCAAACATTCAATGCGCGGTGGGAAAGCCTACTCACACTCCTTATTTTGCCATGGGGGAATTTAAATAACGTAAGGGAGTGACCTCTGCGACGCGAATTTCTCAATTATTTCGAATTGGATGGGAACCCCTATTTTCCACGAACCAAATGCCACATCGCTACAAGATCTAAATATAGTAGCCTCTGGGCCGTTGAAGGCATTTTTAAGCAAGCTAGGCGCTCATTGTAAGAATAAAGAGATGTAATGCAAAGTTTGGTTCCTCTACGTAAAATCGACTCGGTCTTTTTCATCTCAGCCTTGGTGGATGGAAAAGTTGATGCGATGCAGTATTCCACATGCGGACGGACTAACGCACAGTAGAGATGCTTAAATAATTTTGGATGCAGCTTACTAAATGTGTTCTTAATACAATACAAGGCCTTCATGGCTTTACCGTAGATATAATCGGTATTCGGTCGTGTTTTAAGGTCGTTATTCAAAATAATCCCTAGGTCTCTATGAACAGAAATGTTGTGAAGCTTATAACATCCTAAATAGAATTCATGATCAGATTTACATTTGCCGAGTTTCATATGAACGCACTTATCTACATTTATGGTCATACCGGTAGCACTGCTCCAGTCGTAGATTGTCTGGAGATCATGTTGTAGATGCCGGCCATCAGGATCTGAGATGCTATCGCACCACACTTTCACATCGTCTGCGAATGCCAGGCAGGGACTGTTTATGCGTAACAGAAGATCATTGAGAAATATAATAAAAAGCAAGGGACCAAGGACTGTACCTTGCTGAACTCCGGATTTAACTAACCTAGTAGAAGACATGCTATTGCCAACCCTCACCTGAAATGATCTCCCGTCCAAAAAATCACGAATCCAATTGCATAACATGGAGGATACTCCGTAGTGTGCTAACAACCTAATCATCCCTTCATGAGGGACGCGATCGAAGGCTTTCGAAAAATCAATAAAGATTATATCGAGTGAGCTACCAAAACTTAACGACTGGGTCCAAGTTTCGCGCGCGGTAAGCAAGTTCGTCAAACAAGAACGGGAGTGACGAAAACCATGTTGAGCGGACGATAGTATACCAAGAGAGACAAGATGATCGTAGACTCTAGTGCTGATGGCGCGTTCGAGAACTTTGCACAGAGAAGAGGTTAAGCTTATTGGCCTATAATCACCACAGGATGATGCAAAAATTTTTTTGGGAATAGGAACAACGGTTGCAGTTTTCCAATCTTCTGGGACACTGCCAGTGGCCAGAATTTTATCAAAGATAATAGTCAGGAATGGTGCCAGGTAACTCGATAAAGCTTTGAGCAGGTATGGGGAGATGTCATCGGGGCCAGCTGCGCTAAAAGGACGAATATTATTGAGATAATCTTGAATTTCAGTAACGCAAATTGGCCGGGATTCATTACGCGGAGGGATAGAGCACCCGTACCATATCATATGAGAATCGCAATGTGGTAAAGTGGATAAAGAGAACGAGGATGCGAAGGTCTCAGCTATATCAGTTTCATTTGTAACCAAGCCACATTCAGAGTGCACATGCTTGATTGCAGAGTTGAGCGTTCCGTTTTGCCGAGCATATGACCAAAATAGCTTGGGGTTGCGATTAACTTCCTTGATGATTGTAGATTCGAATTTATCACGTTTTAACGTTTTCATACGAGTACAGACGTTCCTAAGATACCTATAAATGTTGGCGTAATACGGAAGCGAACGAGATAACTTCCAAAGACGATTTCGTACTCGCAACATCAATCTCAGGTCCTTATCGAACCAAACAGGATATTTAGTATTTGGCGAGATGATACGCTTTGGTGCAAACACGTCAGAAATACCTAAAAGGTAATCCCCAATCACTTTTAGTGAGACTTCTTTAGTATTTGTTAAAGATAGTGGACGACGTTGACAGAAAGATAAAATTTGCTCATCAAGCACTTTTGACCAAACCCGTTTTACGATGGGAGCCGTAAAATGGCGGAATTTAAAGTTTGGGGTGACCTGTAGTGATAGCACGCAGTGGTCAGAGTTACCTATCGGTGGAAGATAATCCACTCGAGCTATGTCTTCAAGACGTTTGGAAAAAACCAAGTCAAGTATAGTATCATTATTATGGGAAGAAAATCGTGTGGGCTCTTGAATGTGTTGTACTAGTAAGAATTTATCAGCGAGGAAGTGGGAGATTTCTCTTTCTACGACGGTGCCATCATCAAATATTGTTTGCCGCCAATCTGATCTAGGTAGGTTGAAGTCTCCTAGAAGAAGGAAATGAGAACTGATACTTATCGATCGCAATACTGACTTCAGAAGATTACAATCAGTGATCATAGAAGGTGAGCGATATACAACGCAGAGACTGATACCAACACGATCATACCCAATATGAAAGGTAATACTCTCGAACGAGCCTTGCGGATCACAAACTTGATCGATGCCAGAAATTAGCAAATGGTCTCGAACGTACACTGCAACACCGCCCCCTCGCATACTGGACCTCCTGTCCCCTCGAAGTAGACGATAACCTGGAATATTTACAGTGGCATCCAAGATGTGTTCATGTAGCCATGACTCACTAACACAGAATATATCATACGCATTAACCTCAACATGGTATCGAAGCTCTACAAGTTGTGCAGGAAGACTTCGTAAATTTGAATAACCTACCGATAAATAGCAACGAGTTGCATTGGAATCCTTTTTGGTTTTACTAAGGCACGGTCTATCAAATACAATCAGATACCCTAAGGAATGGTCAGTGTTCTCTGAATTTACATGGAAACAGGGGTCCCGACAGTTAAAGGAGCCAACTGTTTCCAACGTACGACAGGACGCCACTTGACAACCCGAAAATCCCGTATGCATATATTAGCCTCACCTTGAGAAAGCCGGTGTCTCAATTCGATGTTTGCTTTTCGTAATTGTAATCGCTCATCTGGCGAAAGGTCACGAAGGATACGAAATGGCAACCCCCTAAGACGATATCCACGTGATAACAACATGCGCACATGATCACTAGAGGACAATATCACCTTCAACAGTCTTGGTTTCTCCTGTGTTCTTTTACCAAGCCGAAATAGCTTCTTCACGTGTATAGACGATGCTAACTCTTCATCACCTTCATGCAATAGATGGGATAATACCTTACGCAAAATAGACACGTCATGGTCCATATGTTCCTGTGAGTTTGCGGAATTGGACTCAGTAAGTTCGCTGAATAACACGCTATATGACCTGTCATAATGATGCCGAGTTATCTCAACCGACTTCGCATGTCGAACTTCACTATTTTCTGTAGGGGAAAAGTTCGATGCTATATGGGTTGGGGATCTGTTGTCTGAAGACGTGCACAAGCTGGACGACGAATTTGCTTGGACACTGGTGTCATTGTTGTCGATAATTGGCTTATCACATGGTGCAACATTTATAAGAGCATGCTTTGAATTCAATGAAGTCCGTAAAACACTGTCGCCCATCCGGCATTGAGGCTCAACTTCAATGTTGGAACTTGTGGCATTTACTACTGATTTAGGAGGCAAGTAATTTTTTAGCGTAGATGAAATGATGTGCGAATCGTCATCAGAAACTATCTTAGTAATCGTATATGACCTCTCATGTCCCCTTTTCCACACTCGAGTTGGCGTTGAAGCCACAGAAAGGCTATTATCATGTTGTGTTTTACTCTGGACGTGAGGGGAGATCTCTAGTTGATCGGCTTGTTTTGTGGTGTCTGTACATGAATTGGTACATTGGTTATTATCATTATCATCGGTAGGTTTGTTTTGCTCACTCCTCGTAGCCCTTCGTATAACAGCACTGCAAAAGCCGCACATGAATGATCGCAAGTGATATATCGCCTGATCTTTACTCTTGACTTTGACAATGCTCCACACATCACAGTTTGGCGCATCGCAGCCTACTTCTAACTGAGTGTAACAGTCGTCAGATAATGAGTTATTGATTCTGCCCTTCTTATATTTTTTGGTCATTGTAATCGTGAGACAACGAGGTATTCGCTTGTATGTTATTATATTGTTCCGTTTAAGTAATCCTGGATTGATCAGGAACTGGATTGATTGTAAGTAATCCTGGATTGATCAGGAACTGGATTGATTGTAAGTAATCCTGGATTGATCAGGAACTGGATTGATTGTAATTAATCGTAAAATGCTTCCCAAGTAAAATATGTTTGCCAATATGCTTCCCAAGTTTGTATGTTTATCAGAAACCAAATTTTTAAGGATTGTGTATATTAATCTTGTATGTTATTTTATCTCAAACTTTTTTTAAGCTCATTGTAAGTAGTTTATTAAGCAGCCAAGAAAGTTCAAACTCGGTTCATTATCGGTTTGAAATTGTATATTTACGAACAAACGAGCTTTTGCGAATGAATCCTGGATTTATTTTAAATAGGCATAACTTCAGAAGCTACATAGTATTCAAAGATGTACACTAATAGTTAGAAAATTCTCCTAATAACGTTTAAAATTAGAAAACATTGTATATTACAAGATACCGATAAATATTGATTTTTAGTTTAATAATTTATCACATTCTAAACATGTTTCTGTCAAAACAAGACTACAATTTTCTAGTGGGTTGTACTCAAACTACTGAGTACATTCATATAAAGTAAAAACAATTAAAACAATTGTTCAGCTATTGATTCCTATTCACAAAAATGATGCATCATTAACATTGATGATGAAATTATGATCGCACATCCTCAACCGACTTTAGACATCAAAATAAATTTTTACCCTAATTTAAAATCGCCCAAAGGTGTATTTTTAAAATTAAGCTTGATGTCAAACTTAAACCTTGTAGCTTTGTTCTTATTAAGATTCGATATTGAGATTATCCACTGGCGTTTACACGTTGTAAAGAACTTTTCACCCTGCTTATATCGTCGGGATGACAAGTGTATAATAATTAAAGGGGTTAAAATGTAGTTGCTAGTTTACGTGGCAAGCGAATCTCAAAAATAGAATTTTAGTGAACACTAGATATTTATAGAGAGAGTATCTAAGATAATTATTATTATTATTATTAATTGACAAATGAAGAAAATTTATAACTGTTCTAGCAAATTACAATTTTTCGAAGAACGATAAATTATTTCGAAGAACGATTATAGAAGAACGATAAATTCGATTACAAGATAAATTCGATTACAAGATTATTATTATTATTATTATTTTGGTAAGAATCGCTTACCAAAAATCGCAACCTTGGGAGCATGATTGGGCTCGAACAATATGTTGAAACCGAGATAATCAACAAAGTAACGAATTGGTCAGGTCAAATAGAAAAGCTAAAACAGATTGCCGATAGAGACGCCTTCGCCGGATACACTTTGCTAATCAAAGCTTTGCTACACAAATTTTCATACATTCTTAGAACATGTGAAGTAGCAGATTGTCTTCTAATACCTTTAAAGAATGCGATACTTCATAATCTTTTGCCGGGAATGCTGGGAATCAACAGCCTCGACGATGAGTCAAGTAGAATAGTAGCTTTACCATGCAGATATGGAGGACTTGGTATAGTCGACTATACTCAAGAATGCTATAATGAATACGAGAAATCACGCATGATGTATAGGGCTAGTGTAGATAGAGACCACTCAGAAGTTCCCCTAGAAACGTCTCAGCATAATGTAGTCAAGCAGATAAGAGAAATGAACATAATAAAGTTTAACAGAATAGTGACGGAGATTACTAGTAACTCTAAAAATGATTTAAAGACAATTTTATGGAATGCCAGCATGAAAGGTGCCTACTCGTGGTTAACAGCAGGGTTTGTTGAGGGTTTGTTCATATCCTCCTCAGAATTCCACGACGCGATTTCAATAAGATACGAGTGGAAACCGAATCGCTATTTGGGTGAGTGTGCGTGTGGAGTGTCTCTAACAACAATACACGCACTTTCATGCAAGACAGGCTGTTTCAACTTCATTCGTCACAACAGTGTCGCTAACGAGATTGCTAGATCACTCAAGGAAACCTGTCGACTCGTATGTACAGAACCAGTATTGCTCCCGGTTTCAGACACAGTCATTTTTGAATCTCAAGCCACATCACGGGACAGAGAGGCAAGATCAGACATAAGATGTACTGGCCTCTTCGGGAATCTGACGGAGCGGTCCTTTATGGACGTATGCGTTTTCAACAACCTAGCGCCGTCTTATTCCTTGGATACAATGAAGGATCCCTTCAAGTACCATGAAAATCGGAAGCAGGCAAAATATACAGAGCGGATTGCGAAAATAGAAAATGCTTCGTTTCACCCGTTGATTTTCTCAACTGTTGGTGGTATTGGAAAGATAGCGGACTCGATACTTAAGCGCATATCTTCACTTAAAGCGAGCAACAACAACCTTTCATATCCCGATTTGATCCGTCAAGAAAGAGCCAGGATTTCACTCCTTATTATAAAATCCACATCGATGGCTATGCGAAACAGGTATCAAGAACCAGGAACTCTAATTCACGATAAGGACACACCACTCTAAGTCGATTTGTACGATCAACTCCCTTTGAACTAAAAATTCAGTTTTTGAATTGCCACTTTGGACCCATTAGAGGGTAACCTTTAAGCTGTCTTATTTTTGAATAATTTATATTATAAAAAAAAAAAAAAAATTTTGGTAAGAATAAGTTTGATTCTGACACATATTATTATCATCATGCCGCGCGGTGTTCCTTCCTCAATACCCAAATGTTGCAACTGTAATTCAAGTGCCGCCCGTTGTATTCGGTGTCCTTGTGCAAAATCAAAGAAACAATGTTTAAACTGTGTAGCCCCACACTGTACACGCAAACTAGTTGATCCTTGTCTAACCCACAACTCGAATGACTCAATCGTTGCCACCACAGATGTAGATGCAGCTTTATCTCAAAAAACGCTAAGATCCCAAATCGATTCAAGAAACCAATCACAAGCTATCGGACATATTTTTGGATCATTAAGTCACCAGAACTCCGCAAATATAATCGACACATTATTCAATAATTTAAAGCATTGGATACCAAATTTAATGGATTTACCAATTTGTAATGATAGTAAGGAATTTATCGATATGTTAACTGAATGCTTCGCGCACTTTAATACCGACAAGCGAACTGACTACGATCCTCTAAAACAGGCGACGGTAATGTGCCAGCTAATTCTACAACGCATTCCAAGTCGCAAGACAAGTTTTATAAGAAAAACGTTGGCGCGAAGAATCACACTTTGGAGAAATAATGATCTGCTAAAACTCATGGCTGAAGCGGAATATTTACAAAAAATGAAATATCACTCAATTAATTTAGGAAGTCGAAAAACCAAATGCGAAATAAAGAGGATTATTAACTTGGTTCGAAATTGCAAGATAGGTAAAGCTTCACGGACACTAGATACAAAAGAAAATCGAGGTGTTCTTGATTTAGACAGTATTATAGACAACCAAACCGTGTTATCAATTCTTAAAGATCTTCATCCTACACCTGAACCTGTTAATGAAGAATTCGTACTACAAGGCGATGTAGAAGGCAGGGTTGAACACTATGACGTAAGATTCAGTGACCTGACTCCAGCTGACATTATCCATGCAGCGAGGATTACAACGGGATCTGCTGGTCCGTCTGGAGTAGACGCGGATGGCTGGAAAAACTTTCTGACACATCATGGAAACGCATCTAGCAAGTTGGCTATCCAAATATGCGAATTTACAATCAAAATAGCGATGGACACAATTGATCCGATACGATTAGATGCATACACAGTCAGCCGCCTCGTACCTCTTGATAAGAACCCAGGAGTGAGGCCAGTTGGAATTGGAGAAACATTACGAAGAATCATTGGACGAGTAGTACTGAACCACGTATCCAAAGATATCACTTCTGTTTGTAACAATTTTCAACTTTGTGCGGGTCAGCGATGTGGAACGGAAGTGGCGGTTCACACAATGCGAGAGGCATTTGAAAAGACACCAGACTCATGTATACTCCTGATAGACGCGAAAAATGCATTCAACCAAATAAACAGAAATCTGGCACTCAGAAATATAAAATATATTTGTCCATCCCTGGATAAAATCCTACATAACACATATGGACGCACATCCGATCTGGTCGTGAATGGTACGGTACTACACTTCGCCGAAGGCTTTACGCATGGTGATCCTCTAGCAATGGCAGCTTTTGCCCTGGCGTCCATTCCTCTGATCAACCGTTTAAAGGAAGTGGCGCCGGGTGCGAAACACGTTTGGTATGCTGATGACGGGGGATGCGTCGGCACAATAGCAGAATTGGAAAAAATATGGAAAGAGCTACAGAGATGTGGTCCATCCTTTGGATACTTCATCAATCCCCGGAAGTGTACACTATTAGCTCATAAAGATTTAGTTGAAAATGCTGCAGTTGCTTTAACTCAACAAGGAGTTGCTATGAGGAAGGATGGAGTTAAATATCTAGGAAGTTTTATTGGAGAATATGATTTTGTGCACAACAAATGTTCAGATTTAGTTGAGAAATGGAAGAATACTTTAGATAAACTACAAAGCGTTAGCACTCAGGAGGCTTTCGCTAGCTATCTACTTCTAACAAAGGCGATACAACCCAAATTATCGTATATTGAACGTACGTGCTATATGCAACAAGCGTGGTTAAAGCCATTCCACTCTAAGCTGTTCAATGATGTACTACCTGAAATGCTGGGATACATAGGTCAGGACAACGAAGCTGAGATGATAATATCACTCCCGAATCGTTTTGGAGGGCTGGGAATCATAAACCAATTAAGAACGTGCGGTTCAGAGTATGAAAACTCGGTCAAGATTTGTAATCCCGCAATGAAAGGTCTAATAGGTGATGACTTGGAAACCCAGCAGAAGCAAATATACAAAGAAATCAAAGAATGTAACAAGAGAGAGACAGTACGATACAGGCAAAGTATAATAGAATTATCACCCAGAGATCTATTTACAATTTTTGAAAACGCGAGCAAAAGTGGAGCTTCGGCGTGGCTCAGCAGTAATCACGGAGCTAAAGATTTGTTCCTTAATACTCGCGAGTTTCACGATGCTCTGTTAGCTCGTTATGACTGGCAAACCTCGAATCATGGAAGGTGTGAATGCGGTAAAAGCAATGAAGTCGCACATATACTGTCTTGCAGAACTGGAGGAATGACATTTGTACGCCACAATAGCATTAAGAGTGAACTTGCGAATCAAATTCAAAAAGTATGTCGAAGGGTAATCCAAGAACCAATATTACAGAATGTACCCGAGACCACGTCATTTGAAGCAACATCGACGACTAGGGATCGTAATGCAAGGGCAGACATTGTGTGTAACGGCCTATTCGGACATGTGACGGAGCGGTCCTTCCTGGACATTTGCATTTTTAATAGTTTTGCTCCATCGTATGCAACGAGTCACATGTCAAATCCCTTTGTATATCACGAGGAAAGGAAGAATGGCAAATACAAAGAACGTATAAACAGAATTGAGCGGGCTCATTTTCATCCATTTGTTATGTCAACAACGGGTGGATTGGGAAACGCGGCTAACACTGTGTTAAAAAAGGTAGCATCAATGCATGCTTTGCAAGGACCACAGAATTACGCCGAGATAATACACACATACAGATGCCGTTTGTCGAGAATGATGGCTCGAGTAGTATCAATGTCCATGCAGGGCGTTTGTAGCCAGACGCTAGAATTGTAAAACATGACAAATCATAAATGTATTATTATTTAAAAAAAAATAAAAATAAAAAAAAAATTATGTAGACATAAAAAAAAAAATTAATTGACAAATTAACGAAATCGAACAATCCACTTTCTTTCCTATGGTCTTCTCCGCTACCGGTGTAATGGCACCAGAAGCTGATAAGGTAATGCGCTGGATGTCCACAAAAGTTGCTGAGCGAAGAACACTGCCTTACAGTGATTGCATAAGAGCCTTGCGAACACATATATCACTTACACTAGCAAAATGTGTATCGATGTGCGTGAGATCCACAAGAATGGAAACACAATATCAAATGACAGAAAATCGCACCGGAAACAATCCAGAAAGGATTGTTTTGCAATGATTTCGATTGACCTTTATTAAAAATTTTAAATTTTAAATTTTGAATCGAAAGGCCCATTAGCGGGAACCTTAATTGTATATGTTGTAGAACTTACGATTATTAATTTGAAGTAATAAATTTTGATTAATAAAAAAAATTAATTGACAAATTACTTGAATCAAATGATGGTACAGGGCATCCTCTTCGAATAGACGAAATAATAGACAGCCAAACAGTGAGACAAATTCTTATTGTGAGCATCCGATGGCTTCAGCAAAATCTGATGACGCCATTCTGCGCAGGCCTATTGATGACATTCCTGAGTTTCACCCAGTTGCATTTGATTCTATTGACTTTGAACTGATCGTTGCCAACTCTAAGAAAGTAAAGGGAGGAGCGGGCCTGTCCGGATTAGTTGCAAGAGCATGGCATCGAATGTTGGTTGACTTTGGGGCAGAATCGAAACGTCTAGCTGAATCACTTGCATCTTTCGCTCGACAATTAGCATTAAATCCAATCTCACAGGAGTCGATGACAGCCTTCACCGCTAGTCGCCTTATTCCTCTTAGCAAAAATCCTGGCGTACGTCCTATAGGAATAGGAGATGTTTCCAGACGCATTATATCTAAATCAATATTGAAAATAATATCACCCCAACTGCAAACAATATGCGGGAACGTCCAATTCTGCGCCTCTCAGCGTGCTGGCACCGAATGTGTTATTCACGGTATTCGTGACTCGTTGAAGAGAAATCCTACATTCGTGCTACTCACAATAGATGCTGACAACGCATTCAACAGAGTGAATAGAATGACCGCTCTCTCAAACATGCCAAATATCTGTCCAGCATTGAACACAGTCCTTTCTAACCTATACAGAAAGCCGACACTGCTAACAATTGACAGTGAATTCTTACTATCTGCTGAAGGATTTACACAGGGCGACGTCTTTTCGATGGCAGCATTTGCCTCTGCAACACTTCCGTTATTACTCCGTATCAAAAGAACTTGCTTAAACATAAAACAGTTATGGTACGCAGACGACGGCAACCTCATAGGTTCCCCACAAGATGTCGTTAAAGCATTTAAGTTGCTTCAATCCTTCGGCCCCTCATATGGCCTACACTTGAATCTGGGAAAATGCAAGGTATATTCCAACGGGAACGACATCTCGACTTTCCAATCGTTACTTGATAACGCTGGAGTCTCCATCGTTGAGGATGGCTTACCCGTTCTTGGAGTACCAATCGGATCAGCCGAATACATAGAGACGTTTATACGATCATCAGTTTCCTCCCTTTGCACATTAGTGTCACAGTTGAAGAAAGTAGGGGAATTAGACACTCAGGTTGCATACGTGTGCTTAATTAAGTCTATTCAGCATAAATGGACACATACTCAACGATGCTATGAATGCCCCTCTGCGTGGTTCGCACCTCTGACACTGAAACTAAAGTCTACAATATCACATCTTTTTGACATTGATATTTCTCAAGACGATATCTTATGGCGCACATGCCAGTTGAGTTTTCGCAACGGCGGTTTATGCATTAGAGATCCGTCCACGTTACCAAGCAACGAATATCGATCATCGACCTCAGTGTGTGAGCCAAGCATACAAGGATATATTGGATCGGTACTTAATTCTATGCAGGAGACAATTATTAAAAATCTACGGGCAGCAAAAGCCTCTAGTGAAAAGCTTGACCAAGAAGATATTTTGAGCAATGCGAGTGGAATTCTATGTACCGCAATTGAGCATGCTTCAACAACAGGGGCTTTGTCATGGCTATCCGGATATCCTACATTCGATCGAGCAACTCGATTAAGTAACATCGAGTTTTGTGATTCTATTTCTTCTAGATACGGAATTACGCCTAAATCCGCACCAACTCAATGTAAATGTAGGCAGATTAATACAGTTGCCCATGCTCTCTCATGCCCATTCGGTGGTCTTCCGTCGATGCGACACGATGCCGTGCGCGATTTTATTGCCTATCAGCTAACAGAAACATCGTATAACGTACAAGTCGAGCCGCTGCTTACACCAGTCCCGCCAAACTTTGACTTTAGAAACGGCTCAACGACAAAAGACCGTGATGCTAGGCTCGACATTGCATGCTCAGGGTTGTATGGTGATAGGAGTGAGCGAACTTTCTTCGACATTTGCGTGTTTAACGCTTTCGCTCAGTCCAACTCCTCCAAGACACCAGAGTCCTGCTATAAGTACCACCAACAGCGAAAGCGCAGTAAATATCTCGAAAGAATAACAGAGTTCGAGCGGGGGTCTCTTGTACCCGCCGTCTTCTCATTCTCAGGTGGAAGCGGTGAAAATGCCACACAACTTTTAAGACGGATCGCATCTAAATTGGCAAATAAGCGAGCAAGCAGATACCCCGACGAGCTTACAAAGCTTAGAACGCGTCTAGGCCTATTACTTGCAAAAATGACATCGCGATGCATCAGAGGAACGCGATCTGCAATCGGACGTCCAGAATTTTGAACCCAAACTGAACTTAATTATCATTTACGGGCCCATTTGCGGGTAACCCAGAGATTGTAAAATAATAATAGATTAATTGTTTAAAAAAAAACAAAAAAAATATTAATTGACAACGAATTGAGCCGAGGCTCTTTACAAGTTGCTTCACAAAATAAAAAGAATAAAAAGAATAAGAGTCGTTTTGTCCCTCCCTCATCAGATAAACTACTGAAAATCCCACCGTTGTCTTGAGAAGGAAGGGTCATCATCCAGTAGGGCGCAAAAAATTTGAAGCAGTAGACGACAAAACGGTCGCACTCTGAAGCGAATTCCAAGATCGTACGACTCGTTTGGCAAAGCAGGAAACTGCATGCATGTACCTTTGTGTTTTCAGCATCAGGGGGTGTCCGCGAAGAGAAGGTTGACCTCTCAGTTGCAGTAGATGTGACAGTGGATGATCTTTAGTATGCAGAATTTTCCAAACAAGAGAGAGATCTCGCTTGTCACGGATATATCGCAGACAAGGCATATTTAATATCTGGAGGCGTTTCGCGTAGCCATAAATATGCAGCCCTGAGACTAATTTAGTTGTTGATCTGAACACTTTCTCTAATGCACGACGCTCATAAGTAGTTTCGGGATAACAAGCTGGCGATGCGTATAAGATATGGCTCAAGAAAAACGCATTTGCTAAGGTATGGTAACATAACGGATCTATGCCTATCAGAGCTCGACGAGTATGTCCTATTAAGCGTTTTGTGATGCAACACACGTAGTCTGAATGCTTTCGAGTGGATAAGTCAGCACAAACCCAAACTCCCAAATCTTTATATGAGTTGGTTCTTTCGATACTAATTGAACCAAACTGGTACTCACCTCCAAGATGATCACATGATCTTCGTGATATACGCATACATGTACATTTAGCGGAATTGATCCTCAAGTGATTTCGTATAGACCAATTGGATATAACGTCGACGTCGCTTTGTAAATGCTGTTTGTCAAGATCGGAAATAATAGGTCGCCAAACTTTAAGATCATCTGCATATAATAAACTGAATGAACTGATATTTGGTATCAAATCGTTGATATAAAGACTGAATAAGATGGGACCCAATACACTTCCCTGTGGAACGCCTAACAACACTGGAAATGAACTCGACAGCGACTCATTTACTCGTACGACACTTTGTCGGTTGGAAAGGAATACACGAATCCAGTTTATGATCCTCTTATCAAGATGAATGTGCTCCAACTTCACAATAAGACGCGTGTGATTAACTGAGTCGAACGCTTTTGAGAAATCAAAGAAAATGACATCAACTGGTATGCCTTGATCATAATAGTGATACCAATTTTCACGTACATGTACAAGATTAGTAGTCGTGGAATAACCTTTTCGGAAGCCATGCTGTGCTGGGTTCAAAATTTGAAATCTATTTAGAAATTCTATTATTCGTCGCTTAATCAATCTTTCTAGCACACGACAACACACGCAAGTGAGACTAATAGGTCTATAATTGTCAATGGACGAACTATCCCCTTTCTTATAAATAGGACAGATGATGGAATTCTGCCAATCAGAAGGAACAACGCCAAAAGCAACAGACGCAGAGAAAATATTGTAAAGCGGATGACATATTATGTCAGCGATGTTGCGCAGATATACTGGCGGTAAGCCATCTGGACCCGCACCTGCTTTGCATTTAAGTTTCCGAAGCTCTTGGAGAACATCATCACATCGGAAGAGGTCGCTGGTGTCATCTCCGGGCGATTCAAATGTACACGGATCACCCATTGTCACATCCTTATGGTCAAGATTCAAAGAATGGAAATGATTTCTAAACATATTTGATATCCGCAAAGAATCAGTTATGAATTTCCCATCGTCACGTTGAATACAATTTATAGGTTTACAGCGCGTATGCTTAGCAGTCACATACCTAAAGAAAGAGCGGGGATCACGGTGACAGTTTATACTTAGCTGATTTTCGAAAGATCGCCTACCAGTTCGCTTCATGGACGTAACGAGGTTTCGCCATTTCTTAAAAGTGCTGAAATTAGCTCTGTCTTTACGATAGTTATTAAAGGCCTTACGTCTCATCTTTAAAGCATGTTTTATGTCGCTATTAAACCAAGGCGGTGAGATCGATGTCAAACAGTGTTTACTCTGAAGAGGTGAGAAACGATTAAGGAGGTGGTACAGAGTATCCCTGAAAAACTGCCATGAATATTCGACGCCAACATCAAAAGCATCCAACCACTTTACCCCAACGAGATATTTATTTACTAGAGCAAAGTCAGTTCTGAATGGGTTTACAGACGACGTCGGATTTACGCCATGTGAGTAGACATCGCTCAGACCAATCGAAATGATCACATGATCTGAATGACCTATTGGGTCCAGATAGCTTAATCTATCAAGAATGTCATATGGTACAGTAAGGCATAAATCCAAAAGTGAATGTGAATCCTGTGAAAATCTTGTACTCTGACCGACATGTTGCTTAAGAGCCAAGCTGTTTATTAAGCCAAGTAGCTTCAAACTCTCGACATCCGAGCCATTGGAAGTGTAATTAACTTAATTGACAGATGGCATGTTGAAATCACCGAGTACAACAAATCTATCACAATAACTACTTATCTTCATTAAAGCAGCTATGCTATCTGTGTTTGATCTTGGAGAACGATACACAGTCAATACCGTTATTGGGTGTTGACAATATAGCCTAATACACAATGCTTCATTATGGTTAATAGCATCACTAAGAGTTTCAATTACTCGGAATTGAAGCCTATTAGAGATATACGCGATAACACCTCCTCCAATTTTCCCTGTTCTATCACTTCTACTTATGCTGTATCCCTCAATGAATATATCTACGTCTGCTATTGACGAACTAAGCCAAGATTCTGTGAAAATACCTACATCTGGTACGATATCTTGAAAGAGACATTTTATTTCATCTAACTTATTAAGTAGACTACGAATATTCGAGTAAATGATTTTTAAACCACCATTATTTGTGCTCAACTTGAAGGAAAAATCGCGAAGAGATTTTCGAAATTCACGAATACACCGATCGACATTGAGGCAAGGTGAAACAGTGAATATTTCACGTCTTAGGCGGAGGGCGCCAAAGTGGTAAGAAGGCTTGCAGGATTGATCACATCTGACAGTCCCTTCCAATGAATATGTAGACGTCTCCGCACAACTCGAAAATTTTGTATTGTCAAATTCTTTTCACCCAACTCTAATCGACATGCTAACTCTGATTTAGCCTCTTTCAAACGTAATCGATCAGCTATGCTCAGATCGCGTAGCAGACGTATACTCGACTCTTTCAAACGATATGCGCCGTTAAAGATTATGTGAATAATTTCAGCGGAGTTGAACACTACTTTGAGCAGTCTGGGTCTCAACTCATTATTTATCTTACCGAGACGAAAAGCGGCCTTTATCTTCATGCTCTTAACAACTTCGTCTTGACATTCATGCAATATCACCGAAAGAATGGATTGTAGATGTCCCAAGTCGTCGTCTAATCGTTCCTGGCTATTTATAGCGACAGATTCCTTTACGTTTGCAATAATTAAACACTGTTCACGGTTATGAAAATCTTCCCTTCTTCGAGGTACCTGACGAGAGTCATATGCAGATGCCATGCTATTAAGTGAAGGAGTGTCTTGAGAGTAAATCACATTTGCTTTTGAAACACCTCTAAGAAGTACAGACCTAGTCATGCCTACATCATGTTGAATGTTACCTGGCGTCATTATTGAGGATTTTATGGATTCATGTTGAGGTTATGCGGTTATTACTGAAGATCGTCGTCGCGATATTTGCATTTGCGAGTTGTGAGCCATTTCTGAGGGGACAGCAGATACGTTCGGTTCGTCGTTATTCACCCGGTTGTTATTACTACCAGACTGTGATTTGGGGATGTTAGCCAAGGTAGCACGTTTGTGTAGGTTGCATTCAGCTGATACGCATTCGGTAGAAGCTGCGTTTACCGGGATAGATCCATTTGGAACTTGACCAAATCCGTCACACTGCAATACCTTTTCCAATTGGTTTAAACGTTCAACCAACACATTGATTTGCTTCGCCGCACAAAATCCGCAATAGAATGGTGGCCCGTCACCGGTATCATCACCAAAATCACAAATATGTGTTACCGATGTCCAAATTTGACAACCGCTAGTTAAACATTCCACTTGTACACTCGAATTTCCTGTTGTTGTCGGTATCCCCTGAGTTTGCTTGCCTACCTCTTGATACATTTTTCTTCTTGCCACATTATCAGGATTCTCGATTCGTCTTTGATTGTTCAAATATAATTGAACAATTATTGTATGTATTTTATTGTAAGAATTTTAATAACCAAGACTTTTTAACTCTGTTGAGGTAATCGTTGTTATCGATGTAATCGTTTTAAACGTTGTAATAGTAGTAATCGATTGTAATTTGTGTAAATAGTTATTTGTTAGCAGCTTAGAATTTCAAACTTGTATAGAACTGTATTTTGTAAGAGTTTCAATAACCAAGACTTATTTTAATATAGACAATCGGTCTGATTACAAGCTTAAACACACAATTTGTATGTTATTTATCTCAAATGTAATTTGTGTAAGAACTTTAATAACCAATACTTTTTCTAACGTGAAGATCAATGTGAAGATCAACTAGAAGATGAAAATCTTAGCATGACGTGTTGACCTGTCGTAAAAACAAGTATCGTGGTGATCTATGGTGAAATCAAGTATCAGTTATGGCTTTAGCATGACTTATGATTAATAATAATACAAATTTATTTAATGTGGCAAATGCGTACAAGCTGTACGCTTACAAGTCCACAAACAAAAATGAGAAAGTCAAGCAGTTAAATTGTTCAGATGGGATCGGATTTGTCGTTTGAAGCACTGCAGGGAAGTTGATTGGCGTATATGAATGGGCAGATGATTCCACGATAGAGGAGCAGCCACCAGGAAGGAGCGGAGTCCAAAGGAGGTAGAGTAGTTTGGGACATGTAAAAGAAGGGAATTACAGGAACGCAAGGAGCAGTAAACAGGACGAGAATTATCAAGAAAAGGAAGGTTGAGAAATGAAGGGGTATGAAAAGTTACAAGGCGGAAAGCAACGATAAGAAGACGAATTTGAACACGACAATAAATTGTAGGCAAATCGAGAGAAGCAAGATGGTAGGATGTGTGATCAAAACGACGAAGACGGAGGAGAATTCGGACAGCTGCGTTGACGATGCGTTGTAGGGGAAGAAGAGTGGATTTAGGTGAGTTGGAAAATAGACTAAGACAATAATCGAGTCTAGAAAAAAGGAGAGATGATATGAGAGTCATACAAGAAGGGAAATCGATCAATCTACGAACTTGACGGAGGTTGCGGAGTATCAAGGTAGATGAGCGTACTTTATCTCTAACGAAAGGTTTAAGTGAAAGTCGGTTGTCAAAATGGAAGCCTAGGAAAACGAGATTATCAACGATAGGAAGAATTTTAGAATTTAATGATACGGAGGGAGGTTCGAAGCCGAGGCGTCGAGGTAGGATCCACATAATTTTGGATTTATCAGGATTCAGAGAAAGGCGAAGGGAAGAAAGATGATTGGAAATTGAGACAAGGCAGTCGGAAGCAGAAACACTAAGATCGCGAATACGATAAACAGGTGCATGAGCATAGATGAGAATGTCATCAGCATATTGCATAACATGGAAGTTAAATTTATGAGAAATCGAAGACAAATCACCAAGAAGAAGATTGTTCTAAAAAATAAACACATTCAAATTATGGCATGTAGCGAAGTCCTCTGTGTATCTAAAAAACTATCAAAGCTGCCCTTATCTTTATTATTAATTTACACCAAAGTGAGCGAAGCTCGTTAAAAGGTGATTCACAATTAGTAAGTAAAAATTATAATAAAGAAAAATGTTCTGTTAATGTAGTCACGAAATCCTTCAGCTGTCATCTGAATACAGTTTTCGATTTACATGTTACCATGTGAGCAGGTATATTATTGCATACCGTGCGAACCCTATCTGGTTAGCCTCTGCCGATTGCCATGATATGAAAGCAGTGACCTCTGAGTGTTAATTTCTTGCAGATGGGTAGATATGTGTCAAAGGATGATCACGATGATTTACGGCGCTCCATGTCATCATTAAGTCTGATATTAACATAGCCTTTTCTATTGATGTAACGCCCATCAAGTTAATTCTTCTTTCAAACGGTAAACGTCTTATTGAGGGATCCAAATGCGTTGCTCTGCTTAGCACTTTTTCATTATTCGTTTGTTCAGTTTCTGATCGAGGATGTATGGCTTGTGATGCATTTAACAAATTACTCAGGATCAACGATTAGTAAAGTGGCTTAAATGACGGAATATCGACTCGGCGAATCGATGTCCGTAGCATAGCAAGAATTTGTTAGCACTTGGTTTTGACTGCAGCGGAGTTTGTATTCGTTTTCAGGTCATATGTTATTATCACGCCCAGGTTCTTGAATGAGTTGACCACATTTATTAAAATTCTTATTAAAATATATTTATTATTTTTTTCAAAGAATTATTAAAAATAAATTTAAACTTTAAAGTGAAAAATTTTCATAGATGGATAGAAAATAAGATACTCTTTATTAGAAATGTATTACACAGGTAACTAAATTTCATCAGAGAAAATGTATTTTTCACTTCCCCTGCTATGTTATGTCGAGGAATACGGACCGAAGCCTAATAATATAGCAGATTCTCCTGATGATCTCTAATATTAATTTTGATGCATTTTATAATATTCATCAATCAATTTATAAAATTTGAAATTTTTTACTTTATACAAATCTAAATTATAAAATCTTCAGATTAAAATATTTATATTATTATTTATATTTTATTATATATATTAATATAATTTTTTTTTATAATTATTTTTATTATTATACAAAATTACATTGAACACACGACAAATCAAATAGTCAAATACTAGACAAAAAGTTTGACATCATTATAAATATATTCTAACTATATCTCTTCAGACCTCTGACGACGGCATCGAAAACACCAAGAATTTGATTTTATTAGACCAAACCCGATCTTTCGACGTAACGTAGCGATACAATCACTGTAGTTATTGTCCCCTCTTAAGGCCTGTATTGACGCTATTCTCTTAAGCAATGCATGTGACTCTCTACTGATTCCGCCAGACGATGAAAAAATAACCGGAATAAATGAAGCACGATCGACCCTAGATACTCGCTCTAAATATATGGCCTGCTTTATGTTGTGATGATACTCAAACAAACTATGAGGGCTTCGATTGGCATACGATGGAGCATGAACGTTATAAACGCAAATGTCTAGAAAAGACCGCTCTGTCGAATCCCCGTATAAACCACTGCATGCAACATCAAGGCGTGCATTCATATCCTTACACGTTGTTATTCTATCAAATTTGTAAGAAGACTCAACAGGAAGTAGGACCGGCTCAATTTCAATAGCCTTACATGTTGCAGATAACATACCTGCTATAATGTCGCGCATCACATTATGTCGAACAATTGTAAAGCCCCCTGTTTTGCAAGACAGTGTGTGCGATACGTTGTTAAGTTCTCCACAAACACATTTGGTCGGAGCGTCTTTTAATTGCCATCCATATCTAGCGGCAAGCCCATCATAAAACTGATGATTATTTAGACAATACTGCCTATCTTCGCTAATCCTTGAAGATAGCCAGGTTGATGCGCCTTTTTCTGATGCATGAATTAAGGCATTTTTTGTGTAATTATCCAGTTCTGCAATAATCTTACTGTGTTTTAAATCGTTAAAAATCTTCTTCTCACCCCCAATTCCGATATTTACCAGTATTTGTTTCTCAAGTAATTCTTGTCATACGTATCCATTTAATAAAGGTAAACACATTTTTTAGACCAATTCCATTCCTGGATTACCAGCTCGCAAGGATTTAAAATCCCCATACCTCCGCTAGATGTAGGAATTTCAACTAATTGCCTTATGTCCTCTGTAATTTCACTCAGCCCCAGTATCCCCGGCAATAAGCTTTTCCTTATTTCCAATTCTAGTACTTGTAACCATGATTTTTCACATTTGCACGCACGAAAAACATATGTCCATTTATGTTGTAACGCAAAAATGAAAGCTAGATAAGTCTGTTGAGCACATATTTCGGATATTTCCGATAAGCGTCTAACCATCTTACTCCATTTATCAACCTTATGTTCCACCGATTTCCGCTCATAGTCGCCATATCCGATTGGACACCCAAGAACTTCAGCGCCTATGTGTGAAACTAGAATTTCACTACCCGCAAATATTGACCTTGCTATATCATTATTAGATCTAGAGATTAACTGGCATTTCTGAGTATTGATGTAAAAACCATAATACGGACCAATGTCCTTCATCATTTCAAGATATTGGTAAAGAACACCCGCCTCCCCAATGCAAGATACATCATCTGCATACCACATATGTTGGACAGACGGAAATGCCTCCTTCAAACGCAATATTAAAGGAATTGTAGAAGCCGCAAATGCAACCATAGACAGAGGATCACCCTGTGTGAACCCTTCGCGAGACAATATTATATCGTCTCCTATCATCATAGGATCCTCCGAATACATGTTCGTTAACACATTAAGCAAAGGCGGACATAAATTTTTCATGTTTGCTAGTGCTATCTTACGATTTACACAGTTGAATGCATTCTTTGCGTCAATTAGAAGCATACAAGAATCACGTTTTTCCATTAGAGATGATCGTAAACTACGTACTATGTATTCCGCTCCACATCTTTGTCCTGCGCACAATTGCATAGTACCAGCGACGCTCTGAATATGCATAGAAATTGTTTTGAGAATTACCTTTGAAATAATCCGACGATACACCTCGCCCACCCCTATGGGTCGGATTCCGTTATTCTTTGCAACTGCGATTAACCTGGAGGCCACAAGTGCTGAAGTTGAACCTTTTGGTACAATACCCGATACAAGTCTTCTTGTTAAACCGGCCAATGCATCAGCCAACGCCATTGAATCTCTATCAAAAGAAGTTAGCATTTGTTTCCATGTAGAGGCATCTACCCCAGAGGGCCCTGCGGAACCGCGAGTGCGTCGGGCCTCTGTAATAATACTCTCAGCATCAATCTTGTCAAACATCACTGGATGAAATGGCAGTAAGTTAGGATGCGGACAAGTCATCACACCTTCTACATATACGCAATCTCCTTCTGGATGTTTGCTTTCCAGCAACTGTCGTACGGTTGAAGATCCTATGAAATCATTAGGATTCAGATATGATCCACCTGAAGCGTCTTCCAAAGATCTTATTGCTGCTTTGGTATCACCCTTTTGTCCTTCTGTCCTCTCTCAACGATTCATATATCCTTCTGTCCTCTCTCAACGATTCAAACTCATGTCATCTTCAACCACTCGAATTTTCCCCGATCGCGCCCCTTCTGAAATCGCTCAAATCTCTTCAGCCCACATCAAAAAGCGCCGTCGCGAGAAAAACAGCGAAACATCACTCTCCATCCGAAACATAGACGGAAATTTTCAAGTTGTCCACACCCGTCCAAAAATTCGATGGCGCTCCATCTCTCCTATGTGTCTTCTCCACTAGACTCTTTCGCCACAGCACACGGTTTCCGCCTCGGTCTCCTCAACACTAGATCTATTCTCAATAAATCCGATCTTATCCTCAACCTATTCACCAAGCAATCCATCGATCTCTTCTGCCTCACCGAATCCTGGCACTCAGATTCCGACGACCTTTCCATTCGCCGTCTGCTCTCTGCCGGTTGCTCCCTAGTCGAATCCGCCCGCCCCCTCAGCTCATGCCCTTCTAAATCCTCTAATCATGGCGGCATCGTCGCATTCGCGCGTCACCCCGCGTCTCTTCGCAAAATCAATCCCCCTTTCAGTCCTTGCTCTTTTGAATTGCTCACTTGTCGTTATTCTAACCCGATCACTCTAGATCTCGCCATTGTATACTGTCCTGGTTCATCAGCTCCTACAGCCCTCATCTCAACCTACTACGTACCAAATGCAACTCCTTCTGGCAGCATAAAATCATCACTTCATTCAACTCTAAGACTCTCTGGCATACTTTTAACTCAATCCTGGCTCGTTCCTCTACGCCGTGCAACATCAATGCTAATGATTATTCGTCATTTCTCCAGACTAAAGTATCCACGCTGCTCTCTCACTCCCCGGTCTCCATTTTATCCCACTCTGCCCAGTCTACTATCATCCTTCTGGAACTCTTTCATCTTCTCCCTGTCTCACCTACAGAAGTATCATCTGTCCTCATGTCCTTGCCCAACAAAACCTCACCTGCCGATCCCCTGCCTACCCACATATTAAAATCTATATGCTCATCGATATCCCCATTTCTCACAACCTTGTTTAACTCGTCCATCCGCAGTCGTATCTTCCCTTCACAGTGGAAATTCGCAATCGTTCGTCCCCTCCTTAAAAAACAATCGCTCGACCCTTCCCTTCCTTCTAGCTATTGCCCCATTTCACTACTCCCTACTTTTTCTAAGCTCTTAGAACGCCTCATCTTAATACAAATCAACGCTAATTTCTACTCATCCAATCTGTACTCTCCATTCCAATCCGCTTTCCGCTCTGATCACTCGACAGAAATCGCATGCATAAAAGTGTACAACGACTTACTCATTTCTCGAGACAAGGCTCTATATAGTGTTCTCATCTCCCTCGACCTCTCCTCCGCATTCGACATTGTCGACCACTCCGTCCTCTGTATCTTTTGCATCATCGATCATCACTATAGTCTACAATCTCACTTTCTTAGGCTTCCATTTCGATGATCACCTTTCCCTTAAACCTTTCGTCCGTGACAAGGTCCGCTCGTCTAACTTAATTCTCCGTGACATCCGCCGTATCCGCCCCCTTATCGACTTCCGTTCTTGTATGTCTCTTCTTTCATCGTTTCTTTTCCCTAAAATCGATTACTGCCTTAGCCTTTTCGCCAATTCTCCAAAATCCATCATCCTACCCCTACAACGAATAATCAACACCGCCGTTCGAGTGCTCTTTTCGTCTCCGTCGCTTCGACCACACATCCACATATTTTGCCCAACTCTCCTGGCCCACCATCCACATCCGCATCAAACTCCGCCTTCTTCTCGTTACTTTTCGTCTCATCGCTGTCGGCTCCCCATCGTTCATCAACCTTCCTTTCTTAGACGATACTCGATCCACCTCGCTATCGCTTCTTTCCTGTCATACCCTCTTACTCCACGTTCCTAATTACTCCAACAACTACGGTCTCCGATCCTTCCTCGTCGCCGCCTTACTCGCCTGGAATCAACTCCCTCTCGACGTCCGCCACGCTCCCTCCTTTATCACATTCAAACAACTCCTCCGTTCACACTTTCTCGACACCTGATTCACAGCCTTGTTTTGTTGTGGTCATGTAAGCGTGCGCTGGCACGCATTTGCCACGTTAAAATAAATCCTTTTTTCCAATCAATCTGAGCTTGTATACACTCTCTGCTTTTTCTAGTCGATTGTAGATAACGAGCTTCAGCTATAAGCTCACTCCAATTATCGGAATTCCACCTCTCAATACGCCTTTTCATAGCCTGTCTTATCAAACTAACCTTCCTGGACTTTAATCTTTGAAGAATGCATTGACTCACTATTGTGACTTTTTGCAGTGCACTACCATCATCCGTATCCAAACAGGCTTCCTTAATCAACTGCGTCAAGACATTGATGAATAACCTACTTTCATTGCACCTCGGCAAATTAAATTGATTCGGTTTCCATTTTGAAATTTCTTCATAAACTGATCCTAACACAAATTCGTTAGCATGCCCTCCCATACTGGACATTGTGCCATTTATATTGTATAAAACTTCGGAACTCACGCTATTACTCTGAACAACCAATGTATTTTTATTGCAACAATTTGGGGCAGCGCAGTTAAAACATCGTTTATTACTCTTTGCACAGCGAAAACCTTTGCAACGCGCTGCAGGAGGCAAGTACCTTCCTTGGAGGGGGCTAGTGGTGGGAAGGGCAACCTTCCTGCACCTAGCTTTGTCTAGGTAGGCAATCCCCCATCCAACTAATCCATCACAATGCAGAGTACTCGTGAGCCTTTTTCACTGAATATCCTTCAGTGGAACTCGGGAGGTGCTTCCGCCCTTAGACTTCTATCTGGTAGAGATGCAGATGTTATAGTCCTTCAGGAGACGCGGTCTATCCGTCCCTCCCAGGACATTACTCGATTTATCCCAAAGCATATTTGTTCCCACTATACTCCGTACATAACCTTACCTCACTCCTCTTCATCTCAAGGACTCTTGACCTTAGTTAAGTGCTCCTTAAGGTCCTCCCTCCTATTAAACTAATCATGTCCAGCCCTTTCTTGTTTAGTAGTATCACTCAGTAAGAACGGTAAACGCATAAGTCTAGCCAATGTCTACATCCGTCCAAGGGAAATTCACAAGAACCGTGACCTCCTGGATAGTATTATTGACAGCGGTTATGACATGTTACTTGGAGATTTCAACGACAGAACTGGTCTTTGGATCAATGCAGCACTTCGCAGAGCTAGGAACGGTTATCTTATTCACAAACCCCCGTCACCTACCTTTCATTGCACATCAACAAATTCTATCTTCGACATTTTACTGATTCACTCGAGGTGGTTGTTAAAACCCTTCTGCACGGAGCAGTCGCGCCAGCAATTGTCCACCTCTCATGACCTAATTCGTTGGAGGATTGAGGAAGATATGTTGCTTCGAAGGAGGTTTCACTTTGATCCGATCAGAGTGGCCCTCTTTCAAGCGGCTATCCAACTCTTTCCCTTAATAGGAAATGAGAGTTTGACCAAATTTAATACCTACCTCTTTTCGCAAGCTACCGCGATTCTATCGACTACCTATAAAGGTCGTATATACAATCCCACTCCGACAAAACTCAAGGTCCTAGCAAAATTACTGAACCTCCCTAATCTCTCTGCTTCCGCCAAACAGGCCCTCTCGAATGAATACTGGAGCACTAGATACAGGTTCCAGCTGAGTAGGGATAGGACGAGTATCGCTCGCCGTAATCCTGCTCAGTCTTCCTTTTGGAAGATTTTCAAGAAGGAGAAGTTTGTTTGCTGGAAGGATAGAGCATTGCGTTGGATAGGGAATGTAGGCCTTGATAAAGTTTTAGAGGAGTCACTGGCCCTACACAACTATGGAGCCACTCTATCACCTCAACCAATCCCGCCTTGGTGTAACTTCAGGAGTAGGGATCTATCTGTTACGGATATCCTTAACTCCTAGGGTCCACTCCCGGGCATCTCCAAATCCGTCGTTCCACTTTCCTCTCGGGTCTGTCAGCTTTTGACAGCTGATCAGAGAAGAGAGGTGGCCGTCACAATGTTTTTATCCTCCCCATCCGATGTAGCAGGCATCAATATTAGTAAGCGTGTTTTTATTCCTAAGAAAAAATCCTGCTCATGCCCTAAAGATCTGCGACCCATTTCGATTCAAAATGCCCTCGTGTCGATTTACGAAAAAGCGCTTGCGCGTAAAATCCGCGACCATTTAAGTAGGCGTAATTTGATCCCTCCAGGTTTTCATGGGTTCGTCAAAGGTCGCTCGGTCCTTTTAGCAGTTGGTGAGGTGGAGCAGTTTTGTCGGGATAATAGCCATCGTCTAGTTGTGGCTGTTTTCCTTGACTTTTCTGCTGCATTTGACCGCATCTCCATTCCTTTTGTGATCTCTTCTCTCAGGTCCCTCGGGTTGCCTGCGAGAATTGTGAACAGAGTGGAGATCCTGTTGTTTACCAAGCGATTTTACTATGAAGACGACCCTGATGCGCGTCAGTTCTACCCTATTACGGGTGTACCTCAAGGATCCCCACTTTCTCCTATCTTATATCTTGCTGCCTCTATTAAACTATTCAAAATATTTAAACGCGAACAACGTCTTGTGGTGTACGCTGATGACACCACAGCACTGTTCACTGGACACAGGTGTAAAGACGTAGTCTCTGACATCAGCCGTTTCTTTTTAAGATTAAAAGATCAGTTACCCATATCTAACCTTATTTTAAACTCTTTCACGGCACACCTGCTACAAAGCAAAAACTTAAGAGATTAGCACTCTCTGCGCTCTCCTCCATATTTGCCTCTGAACCACTTCCCACCTTCACAAGTCGAGTAAAATACCTGGGGTTCACCGTTACGGTGAACTGGTCGGCGAAAGCTGACCTGGATAGACTCAAACGTATCCTGAAGAAAGCTAGGTGGGCCCTGAAACGGGCTCAGCATCTGTCATTGAAAGGGAAAGCCCATGTGCGCCTTTGGGGCACTTGGGCTATCTCGGGATTAGTCTTCTTCTCAAGAGGACGTCCCCCAGAGCAAAGGCTAAGGTTTCTTAAGCTCCTCGTCTCTCGTTTACCAAGCATAGTCCGCGCCGATTGGATTCTTCGGGGGGGGTGAAAGACCCCGGGTGGTTCAGTCGGAAGGCGGCGTGTTGGATCGGTTGGGGGCTCAGATCCCCCTGGACCTGAGGCCATGAAAGAGAAAGGGAAGATGATAAACGAAAGAAAAATTTTGTCATTTTTTTTTCATCTGAGTTGGTTATGACCTACTTTTTTATTCTTGCATGCTATATTTTGGTGTATTTAATAAAGTCTTTATTTATTTATTTATTTGTCATTTTTCAACCTCAAATTTTTCAACCAATCAATTTTTCAACTGATGGTAGTCGTCGATAGTTGTCGTCGATGGTTGTCGTCGATGGTTGTCGTCGATGGTTGTCGTCGATGGTTGTCGTCGATGGTTGTCGTCGATGGTTGTCGTCGATGATATTATTGTAAATAGTTATTTGTTAGCAGCTTAGAATTTCAAACTTGTAATTTGTGTATGTTATTTATCTCAAACTTTTTTTAACGTTTTTTTTTCAAATTTTTTTGTATTATATTAATATAATACAAATAATAT
>WNNJ02001647.1:0-32362 GCA_012934845.2 Pomphorhynchus laevis | reverse complement strand
ATAGCTCGAAATTTTCCGTTACTACCTCATAATTTTCTATCAGCTTTGGATACAAAAATTTCGAATATACCTCAATCTAAATTTGATTCAAATCGATTACATATAGAACGTTTTATAATTTAATAGTGTAAATTATTGTGATTAAAAATTGGAAAATAATTTAAATTAGATAATTCAAAAGTTACATTTTTAAGACGAAACTCTAAAATATTGCAAGGAACATTTAAGCGCTAAAATAATAAACAATGGGTATGCATCCGATTTCACCATCTACTTTTTCCGTATTCTGTAGAAAGTAAACGAGGAAAGAAGACTAAATAGGAAAATGATCCTGCAAAAGAGAGTCATTTGGAGTAAGTGGGACGATTAAAGTAGATGGTGGGATAGTTTAAAAGACAAGGGCAAATTAGTCACTGGCTTACATCTTTATACAAAGGTAGTTGGATAAAGGCATTTGGATTTAGTGGGAAAAGGGAAATATATGAGGAGCGAATGGTTGCAGAAACAGGAGGCAAAGTGGACACAGGATGTGTATCTGTGCCTCCTATAATGGCGCAAACAAAGATGGGAAATGAATCATTAGGTGATTAATAGGTGTGTAGAAGAGAGGGAGAAGAAAACGTATTCAAAATTGGATGAAAGGGGACAAAAGAGGCAGGGGGCGCAAAACGGGCAAAATAAAGCTAAGTGGTCTCTATCCGATTTTACCTCAATTTACTATATAATAAAATCTTAAAATTATATATAAAATATGTTACGATATCTTGTAATATGATATAACATTAAAGACGGTTTTTAAGAAATAAAAATACTTGGTTTATTACCTGATTGAGTGTTAAAAGAATATATTCCTCGGTATTCACTTGACGCGAACTGTCTTAAAACGGAATGCTTTCCAACATCTGGATAACCCAAAATTATGATATGATAAACGGTAATTCTCTTTACTGATCCATTTTCTAATTCAAGTATTTCCATTTCCACTTTGCTCCCTGTGGATCCTTCAGTTGTACTTGACGAAATTAAGGACGATTTGCGTATCGATCTTCTTCTTGAGTCACCGATATTTACATATCCTCCGTAACTCTTTGTTGCGAACCGTCTGATATTCTCTTCGGATAATTCAGTTTGCTCAACTGGTAAGCTGATTTTTCGTTTATCCGGTGCCCGCGCGTCTTCATCTGATGTAAAAGTATTCGATCGACCATTATTACGAGTAGAAAAAGACTCAATAATTGCCCTTGTACTGTCCAGGCTAGTTGGCGAAGGAATAACCGATTGAGATCTTTGATTTGGCAATTTTAAATACCTGTAACCTGAATCATCTGTTAACAATGGATTACCAAGAGACATTGCTCGATTTCTTTTTCGATCTGAGGTTCGACAGAAATAATAGTTTCAAAACAGAATAGTTTCCGTATTAGATCTTACTGATCGTCATTTAGATGTTCGTTTTGTTCGTTGTAATTGACAGTAATTCGTAGTAGCTTTATTGTTGGGCTGTTTACTGTAATCAGTAAACAGCTTAATTAGAAAAGGTCATTATAACACTATTAGTATAAAATATAATTTACGTAATCTGTTTATCTCATAGAAAACACCGCCGGATATTGTCTACGCACATGCTATTACGAAAAAGAAATATCCACAGTTTTTTCTGTGGATGAACTTTGTTCAAATAGATGAATGAAATTTTAAAAGCAATATTTTATTCACAGGGTTGACATTAAATTTTCGTTTTACATCAGAACAATTAAGAACTGTTTTAAGAACAAACTTATTATGATGGAACTTTTATATAAGCCCTTCGTTGTCAATTGTCGAGTACACTTCATTTGCTATGCAACGTTGTCACGATCAACATTTCACTTAATGACACTTAATATCGCCTAATTGTCACCTTACTCTGTTCGTCTCTTCATTGAGAAGAAAACAAATTTCGATATCAGAGGAAAAATTGTTTTTAAATTGAGCTAATAAAGAACATTAATTTGAAAACTAAATATTTAAAAGCTATATATATTTTACACTTTGGATTTGTAGATCAAAAAATAACATTTCACAGTATTCGTAAAAAATGCTAACTGCAGAATGCATTCTGCCAAACTTGATCACATTTGAATATCTGAATTTTAGACAGATATTTTCAATTTGGTTCCATAAAAATAGATTTTGTAGATCAAAAAATAACATTTCACAGTATTCGTAAAGAAATGCTATAAAAATATATCGTAATTAAAATATCGAGACTTAATAACTCAAAATCTTAAATTTTTGTTTGCATAAATGCAGTTAAAGACCAAAATATTGCGTTAAATCATCATATTTTGCTAAAATTATAATTTAAAAATGTGATATTTGAAGTTGCTAAATTATATTTTTATTTAGCAAAATTTTATATTTGATTAACTATTTGTAAATTCTTTGTAATATAATCTTTGTTTATATATTAATGTTTATAATTATTAATTATTTTCATTATCACGATACCTGACATAGTAAATATTTAAGGTGTAAAAATGTTAAAGACATAATATTTCTTTAACAAATCGCTTTTATTTTAATTAGAAAGAAAAGCTTTTTCTGAAAATATTCATTAGTTCGAACGCTATGCAAACAACATTAATATTTAAATGTCTATTAAATATTTGTATTTATAATTATAAACATATTATACATATATAATATGTTTAATATATTATATGTTTATATATGTATAATATATTATATATTATACATATATAATTGTAATATATTATATTATATTACTACATATTTATGTTTCTTTATATACTATATATTTCTGCTATCTTATTTCTCTGCATACTTAAAGTATAAAATATATAAATATATTAATATAATAATAGAAATTCTTATATTAATATATAATACATAGCAATATTATTGAATATTGTGATATTCAAAATAGTGTTTAGTTGTGTTCTTCAAAGTAATTAAAATGAAGTAATTTTAAAAACTTTATTTTGAAACAATTCTTTAATTGAAAACAATTCCTTTTTTGAAATAATTATTTAATTATAATAGATTGTTGTAATTAACATTTTATTATATTAAATAAGTTGTCTCGGCAAAATGTAGCATACTTTTGTAAATACTTACTATTGCATTAACATGTTCGGAAACAGAGTTAGCAATGTGCTCTTTATACAACGATTTAACAATTTAGAAAGCTATTAATAAAAACGATTCATTTATCTTTAAGTTGCGTGGGTAATTACCTTTAGACAGTTCGATATTTTGAATACTTAAAATATAATAATTACATGAATAATAGAAAATATTATAATCGAAAGGATAAAAATATCACGTGAGTTGCATTATAAAGAAAGTAACATAAATACAAATTACATCAAGTTACTTGAAGATGAAGAGGCAGCAATGATGAATCAATAGACCTCAATAAATCTTCGTTGACAACTGTAAAACAATCAGATCTAAAATGTACTTATTAAATCGATACCTATGTTTGAAGTTTATATAGATACAACTGTGTCATTTCGGTTAACGACTTTGATATATTCCCTGTTCTTGTAGTCAGAATAAATTTCAACTATAACGCAATTTTAATTTATATTAAAATTTTTACTAAAAATTAAATTTGACTTAAAATTACAAAAACGTCTCAAAGCGATCTGATATGTGTGTCAGGGATAGTATTAGACTGTAAATGTTGTTGTTAAAATTTTATAAATTCTAGTTTTGAAATGTGATTTTTATTAAATTTTCAATGAAAAAAATAAAATCCATTTTTTTGTAATTAGAAGCTTCTTCATAAAAATACTTCACATGTGTAACAGTGTGGCAAACCATATTTCGCAAACATTAATTTTAAAATAGCAAAATACGCCTAATGGGAAATACCTATCAGCTTTATTGTGCACAAATTTTTCCATGTATTTCAGTAAAAATTGTGCTAAATGCCAAATACTCTGTTTTAAGTTATAAGCGAAAATTGGCCAAAACAACTTACGTTTTGTATAACCGCTTAAAATAAAATTTTTGATCGTTTGGCAAGCATTTTACGATATCACAATTCATTTTACGACAATTAAATTATCCGTACCAACGCTTCTATTTATATAAAATAATATCAAAGCAAAATGATATTTTACAGCTAGGAGACATTAAATGAAAAATTGAAAGGAATTCAATATCTACAATATAATATAATTTTTTCATCTTTATTTTATTAGATACTTAAATATAAAGTCATCTTACTGGCAAAAGTAAAAAGTACATTATAAATTACATGTATTTCTATCACTTTAATCTTAACTAAATTAAATATTAATAAAAAATTTAATTATCAATTAATAATAAAATATTAATTAATAACTTCTTCACTTACAATCATTCTGTCACTCAATTGATTAGTCAACATTTTTAATTGCGATTGAAAGTAACTTTTAAAGTTAATTTTGCAGTAAATTAATCGATAATCACACAGTGAGAACAATTCTCATAATTTAAATTATGCAATAACAATGTTTCGATTTTTTGTATGCCAAAACAAAGCCAACAGTTTATTACGTCATCAGATAGAATGATTATAGCTAAAACTACTTGATTGCAATTTGAAGGTGAAATCGTACTTGCATATTTAAATATAATTTTAAATCTCGCAACCCCGTTAATATATAACATAAATTTGAATATATTTATAATTAATATATTATCTTAATTATAATATAGCTTACTATTAAATTAATTTGTTTAAGCTGTAATTTCGTATTAATCTGAAATTATATTTTAATCTTTAAACTTATAAGTTAATTATTCTGGTAGTTTTACTTGAACGAATAAGAAATTATTTCCCTTTATTTAGAAAATACAATATTTAATAGCTCCCGCTATCATCATGATTAAAATTAAATAAACTATTTATAACTATGTATAATTAAATAAATAATTATTTAATTAATTATTATTATTAATAATTATTAATTATTTAATAAATTATTTATTTAATTAAATAAATTAAGTATTCTACTGACCAATTGCAAATTTGTGATTAATCGGAATCGAACAAATATTAATAGGAGTAAACGAATTATTGTTACATTAATATAAGAATATCAATAGTTAAAATAGATACCGGATATCAATTTATTTCCAAAATTTATTAAAATCACAAATTACTAATTCAATTATAATACAATTATAAATTAAATTACTATAATTGATTCTATTACTATGAATTAAATATAAATTCAATTAATATACAGCAATTCTAAATTACTATATAAGTTTTAATTCAATAATTTATTAAAGATATTATTATAAAATAACCTTATTTAATTGAATTATTTTGAATATTTCAATTTTAACATTTGATTTTAAAATCTGATTTCAATTTGTTTGCAGAAAAACATATGATTAAATTAACATATAATTTTTAACCTTTAAAATAAATCACTTTTAAACTAAAGTGTAATCCAAAATGTAAATATAGAAGATATTTGATTTTTTCAAAAATTATATTGTCATTTGCGTAGAAAAATATTATATTAATTTGCATTAATGACACAAAAAATAAATTGGGATCAAAAAAATTAAATTCAACCATTTATACAATAAAAAAATAAAGAAAATGTAAAATTTATTTGTTAAAATTTAAATAATAAAACAATATTAAATTTTACAATTAGATAAAATGATGTGCGTACTAAATAAAACCCAAAATTAAATAATTAAGAATGCATATGTTAATGGTTGATCGCCTCACATTGTTTTCTGAATTTTAGGTTATTTGAAAAAATTGATTTTTTAAACTCATAAAAAATATTAATTTTAAAATATTAAATTTAAATATTAACACATGAAAATGTGAACATATGAAATATAAAATATTTATTTAAAATTTATTTTTCTTAAAGACCGTTGAACCTAATAGTCTTGACCATTATGATAAAATAAAGTTATTTGTTTAATTTTTACACGAGAAGGAAAGAGGTGAGGAGGATTATTTAATTTCAAAATATAGTTCCGTTTATTTCGACTGAGTATTCAACCATCATCTGAATATTTTCATATAAAAAACTTGACTTTTTAA
Source organism: Pomphorhynchus laevis (assembly GCA_012934845.2). NCBI lineage: Eukaryota > Metazoa > Acanthocephala > Palaeacanthocephala > Echinorhynchida > Pomphorhynchidae > Pomphorhynchus > Pomphorhynchus laevis. The sequence continues at coordinate 26,289 of WNNJ02001647.1, read as the reverse complement.
TAAAAAGTAAAACGATTGATTCTTTTGTTTTTCTTACAAAACAATTCAAAAATTAGTTTAATATTTTGGTTGATTCTTCAACTGTCACTGGAATATTTACTGCTGCATTACAGCGTACGCCGTTTTATAACATTTTAGATAAAAATGCTTTTTCCTCCCTTTATTAATTGTAGAATGGTAGCTTTACTTAAATTATCGCAAATCACAAGAGCCATCATACATATATCCTTAGTTACAGCGTACAGAGTATGTTGCTCATCAGTTATACATTAAACTATATTATATTATACTATGTTATATATCATATAATAACGGCTTTATAATAATTATTTAACAATATTCGATTATTATATATGGTAATATATTAGAATCGCTTTCCGAGATCCAAATTAGAATACCTTTTAATAAATTGACAAAGTTTAAACCAAATTAAGTCGTTAAATTTTATTTTAATATGTTTCGCCTAACCGCCTTGCTCACAAAAATTGTATGTGCATATTTTTAAACCCAATAAACCTGACTATTCTTGGCTTAAAAATATGCACATACAATTTTTGTGAGCAAGGCGCTTAGACGAAACATATTAAAATAAAATTTTACTACTTATTCCTGTTTAAACCTTGTCCATGTATAAAAACCAATATACAATACATATTTAACAATATGCTATTATAATATATTGTAATATATTATTAATAATCGATATTATTTAATTAGTGAATTAAGTTAATTAATACCCGCGATTGCTAAGTTATTTCTTAAATTTAGAATCAGAGGATTCAAGCATAATACCGGTTGTAATAGACCAAGAAGAAGTTCGCCTGCAGTTTTTTATTGTTGATTTGAACTCGGTAAGTTGTTTATATTTGCTTATTGGCAGCAGCAATTGTTTAAAAAATGTCTACAAAGGAAAATATTTAAATAATATTTTATGATATTTATAAATATCATATGTATTTAATAAATATTTATGATATAATATTTATAATATTTAATAATATTTTATGTTAAGGATTTCCTGATTTTATCGACAATATTTTATGTTAAGGATTTCCTAATTTTATCGACAAAACGAAAATAATTTCGTTTGCGACATTGCATTAATAATAATTCGTTAATGATTTTGTATATAGAAAACAAAAATGTATTTGCATTTATAGGTTGATATATAGTGATATATATTGAGATTGGGCATATGTGAAATCTCATTTAAATGTGTTCAGCTCTTCATATATATAAATCGTTGTGAAATCTCATTTAAATGTGTTCAATATTCAGCTCTTCATATATATAAATCGTAAACTAGCCAATCACTTGATCGTTCCTTCTTAAGAATTGAGAGTCATTTACAACTTTTATTATTATTTCTATATTTTTAATAATTGAATTCTAATTTAATTTTAATTCCAATTGAATTAAACTTCCTTAACTTTACATATAACTATAACATATCGGAGGATTCTCGAGATTATACTTAATATTGCAGGTAGGAATAAACGAAATTTTAATCATGAAAATGATATGAGCAGAGTTCGAATAGTCGAATAAGTTTAAGAAGCGATTGTTTGATAAATATCTTATACGTGATATTGTATATGCTATTACGATAAATAAATTTTTAAATTTGTGGTGTTGCATTCAAAATATATTTGCAAGCCAACATTGGGGTGTTATGAATATGTTTGCCAGGATCTGAGAACTGCCTAGATTTTAATAACAAAAGATAAGGAACTATAAATATGGCAATGGTACGAATCGTTTAGTAGATGAAATAGCATGATTACCTCGACCACTTCTCTTCCACCAACTCAAATCGGTTCATCAACATTCAATCCAACTACAATTACAAACTCATCTTCACTGCCCCCATACATATCCTTAGCGGGGCACTAGACATCATAGCTGTTCCCGATCGTTTTGCTGCCTACAACTCACTGTCCATATCCGATCCTTATCTATTCGATCACATTCTCGTTACCCTTGATCTCACTTCCAACCACTCCCCGCTTCACACACCTACCATCCTAAGTGCCCTTGGAGAAATCTTGACATCCTTTTTTTTCCACTCAGCATTATTCAAATCGTCTTTATCTTCTCCCACAATAACATCTTTTTCTACTCATGATCTCGCCTTTCTATTCGACTCTGAAATCACATCCATTCTCGATCTTCTCTTACCCTTCAAGTCTCACCATCACCGTCGCTTGCACTGTTTTCCATGGGTTTGACATCCGATGACTACTCTCTAAGCGTCGACTCCGTCATGCTTTTCGAGTCTATCACTGCTTTCTCAGACGTGATATCCGCTCACTCACTCCGTCTCTCAGTGATTCCTATCTTGCTCTTCGCCGGTCTCATCTCCACCTATTACGTACCAAATGCAACTCCTACTGGCAGCATAAAATCAACACTTCTTAAAACTCTAAGTCTCTCTGGCATACTTTTAACTTAATCCTTTCTCGCGCCTCTCCGGATTGCAACATCAATCCCCATGATTATTCGTCATTTCTTCAGACCAATGTATACACGTTGCCTTCTCGGCCCCGTCTCCATCCTATATCCCTGTAAATCGCCTCGCCTCATACGCCCGGAACTCTTTCATCTTCTCCCCGTTGGGAGAATATATGGTCACACGAGGTGACTTTCGTATTGAAAACCAGCTACAGAATCCTTCCTTCATGATATCCAATTCCATACACCCTGACTACTAACGGCGCCATTGCCACAACCGTTTTCGTTTCGCTCGCTTTTTGCCACATGTTGGTAGCCCCAACATGTTGGTAGATAGGTTTATATATATAAACTGTTTAATTATCAGTTAATTAATACAGAGAACAAAAACTTCTAATTTATTAACACAACGCGTTTCGAAAAATTTCTTCTTCAGGTGATTACACTAGATATTTTCTGCAGTATATATCTTGATTCCGACATGAAAGAATTCAGCGTATATCAATCACATACCAAAATTCCAATTATCATGGTACATGATATTCATGATACTTATTTAGCATTTTATCACTCATGATTTGTCCTATCCAATATTGCTCCGTTTGTTTCCTTTCATAGATATTTTTAAACCCTCCTTGTACAATTTGCGTTGATAATATATGATTTGGAAACTCAATTTTGTGATTAACCACTCCATCAAATCCTATTTTGTTCTTTAGAATATCAGCACGTCTATTGTTCATTCTCAAGTTTAATTGTCTACCGCTCTCTCCGATATACTGTTTTTGACAATCATTACATGTTGATAAATATATTATATTCTTTGATTTACAAGTATGGTTATCTCTTGTTTTGTACGTTAACCCGGTGTGTTGACTCTTAAATGTGTTTGTAACATTCACTATATCCGCACAACATTTACATCTTTTATCTTTACATGGAGCTGAGCTACCCATACTTTTCGTCGCTTCTGCCATATTTTTAATTTTTGAATGTACAATTTGACTTTTAATGTTTTTGTTGTTTTTAAAATACACCTTAACTCTGTTTAGGCTGGTCAAATTTTGATCTTTATTTGTGTTTAGTAATTTGTTAATATTTTCAAACGCTGCGTTATACTCTAGAATACAATTAATATTTTTATTGTCCTCCGAGCAAGCTTCCTCTTTGTGGTTTTTCAGCAAAATTGATCTGTTCATTTTTCTAACTCTGTTGTACTGTGTTAGTCACTGCCTAGGAGAATAGTTCCTATTTTTTAATTTGTCCATTAATATTTTACTACTTGATTCAAATTGTGATTTCTCGCTGCATATTTTCCTTCTGCGGATAAATTCATTGTATATCAATGTTCTTTTTGTTTTTTGGGAAGAAAGCTGCTAGCGTGCACATATGATGCCACGTTTGATTCCTTTTCATACAGAGTTGTTTGAATCCTTCTGCGCTCATCTCTGTAAATAGTTGTATCTAAAAAGTTCGTATTTCCGTTGCTTTCTGGTAAGGCCAATGTAAATTTTAGTTCACTTAAACGATTTAGATCTGCTACAAGTTCTTGTAAGCTTTCAATGTTGTATGGTCAAACTATTAAGATGTCGTCGATGTATCTAAACCAAGCTTGAGGTTTAAGTCTTTGAGTTTTTAGATACTGCTCCTCAATCTCAGCTACATATAGGTTGGCGTATACGGGCGCTACCGATGTACCCATTGCAGTCCCGTTCTTTTGTATAAATAATCTATCGTTAAATTCAAAACAGTTGTTTTTGAGTACTAGTTCGAGAAGTGCTCCAGTTTTGTCAATTTCATTTTGTTCATAATCCCTTTGAACCATTCTTTTCTTTATTGCATCAATTCCCTTCATTGTGTCGATTGATGTATATAGCGACTCTACATCAAGCGTTGCAAATATTGAGTGTTTATGTATTGTTAGTTCATTGTTTTTTAAAAAAAACAAAAATATTAAATGCATATTACAAAAAAGTGTGGAAATAGTTAACCTCTTCGTATAATGTCCATAATCGATAGCGTTAGACTTCCTCCTCTTCGTTATCACTACTTTCAGATAGCGCCTGATCATCTAGAATATCTGAATCAATCGATCCACTGACAACTAGCCGGCCTTTTTCCGGTATCATCTGTTTGTTTTTTGTAATTTCCGAAGAAAATCCTCGGTGCTCCTAATATGTGATTGAACATGATCAAGTAATGGTTGTAGTTGTTTACTGATGTATTTAGATATGTTTTCACTCCATGTATTGCAGTTACTAACAATCGGTCTTCCAGGTACCGGTACACTATTTTTGTGTAACTTGGGTAGGAGATAGAATCTACCAGGAAGTGGGTTTTTGACAGTCATTGCTTTATCATGTTGTAAAATATTATTGCTTTTGTTAATTGCATTCATTATCGTGTCTTTATAATCTTCATTGCTCAGCTCTTTATATGTATCAGTATTTAATTGCCTTTCTGCTTCATGTATGTAGTCCGCTTTACCCCATATTACAACTTTCCCACCTTTGTCCGCATGTTTTATTACAATTTCTGTATTTTTCTTTAATTGCGTAATTCCTTTCATTAATGAAGGATTCATATTATATTTTCTCTTCACATTGGGTTTCATATAAATCAATTTTCGAATATCAGGTTTATTCATGTATTGATTGATTGTCAGATGTCTTAATTCTGAATTTTCTATATCTTTGTGTATTCCGACACTAGTTTTCTTGATCGCTCGTACGAAATATTGTCTGTTGAACTCTCTAACAGAGGGTATAAATTTTAATCCTAGCTCTAGTAGGTTTATTTGTTCTTCTGAGATATCTTTATTCCTAAACCTTCTGTTCGGATCATATTCTAGATTATATAATTCGATCGGTAATACTTCTTTACCAGTTATGATTTTTAACTTTTTACATTTGTTTTTAATCCAATATTTATATTCGTATAAATATTATATTTCGGATCGATGTATGATTATATTTCCTTCTCGACACATGATCTAGATTTTTGTTTTTTTTGTGTTCATGTAAGCGTGCGCTGGCACGCATTTGCCACGTAAAAAAATCTATTTTATAAACTGGTTCGTATAATTTAGTAGATGACAATAACAGAAATAACTATAAAACATGTGATAAGTAACTTTCGTTCACGGGCGAATCGACCAGAATGCAAAAATAACTTTTGCTATAAATTTAAATTACACCACATGTAATTGCAAGGTTCCTTAGTAAATGTAAAACGTTGTGTGATAAAGATTAATATGTGATACGGATATTTATATTATCCGGATATCCCTCGTTTGGTTTACCTAATTTATTGATTATGACATATAAATTATAATTTATATAATTATTAATAATTTATATTATTAATAAAATAATATAATAATATATAATATAATTAAATAATATAATTAAATAATATAATTAATATAAATAATTTGGATTTTAATATACAATTAATATTTAATATTTCTGATATTTAATATACGACAGTGTTTTACAAAAGTATAATTTATTTAATAAGTTATAAATTAAAAATATTTGGTAAACTAATAATTTAAAAAAACTTAGTATAACCTTCAATCTATCCCTTTAAGGAAGAAGGGGGCACAAAGTATTTAAGAAAATGATCGAAGCCATCATGTATTATAACCTTCGATCTACCCCCGTCCCCATAGGGGGAAGTTGGCACAAAATATTTAAGAAAATGATCCACGCCATCATGTATTCTCCAATGTAATCCCTATTACTAGGGTAGATCAAATCCCTATTACTATGTTAACAATAACATCTCTTTATTTTTAATAAATTTTCTTAAATACTTTGTGTCCACTTCCCTTTAAGTAGAGGGAAGATCAAAGGTTACCAAGTTTTTAATGTGCGTAATTTCTTCCAGATCAAGTTTCAATATTTTTAAATAATGTATCAATAATTGATTTTATCGACAATTGAATTAAAGTAAAAATATATGAATACGATCCTTTCACAGTGTATAATTAAAAATTTAGTAATATGCACATGTTATAATATAAAAATTTAAAATTAAATTACTATTTTGCTAAAATATTTGTATTCAAATAAATAACCGTTTATACTCATCAGAACAATTAAACATTTTGAAATTATATTCTTGAACAATGATTTTATCTAAACCTAAAAATATTTCAAGCAATGTTTGTTTATATGAGTGAAATTGTTTAATTTTATTTAAAAATAATTAAAATTAATTTTATAGTACTTTGACTGATTTCTCCAGTATATTATATTATTATATTATATTATATTATTATATTATATTATTTCTCCAGTACTCTCACAAAGTGGAACATTCGTTTATTCCTCATGAGCGAATCAGATCAGCTAAATGAGTCTACGTATTTCATGTTATTTATAAATAAAAAATTCTTATTAAAATATAAATAATTAAAAAATAAACGATTATATAAGATTTTATATAATTTATATCAAGTTAAAATTTAGAATTAAAATTTAAAATAAAAATTAACTTTTATGAATTGACTAATAAATAACAGAAACGTTAATAAATAACAAAACATTTAAAATAATTAAATTAAAATTAACTTTTAAAATTTTCAAAAAAAATTAAACATGAACTTATTATTTTTGGTTTACGCGCGTGATCAGTAATCCAATGAAATTAGAAGTAAGTTGATTGCAAATAATTTAAATTCGCCAGTACAAAAAACTTATTAAATACAACCACAATGATTGACAACGAACTTTTGTCTACGCTATGTATTTTATATTAGTAATTAATATTTTATATAAATTGAAAAAAAAGATAAATAATTATAAATAATAAACGATTATATAAGATTTAAATATTATTTAAAAATTAAAAAATAAATTAAATATTTATAAATAAGAGCCTTTAAGAGCCTTTCATTACATAGTATTTTGTGAAATAAAAAAAATTAAAACGGTTTATTGCACCAGGCAAACGAGTCCCGGTAATCCTATATAAATTTTATTTTATAAAATGCTTTCTAATTTACAGCATTTGAAAAAATATTTTAAAATAAAATAATTTTAAATATTTTCAATCTCTAATATTCCTTGTTTAAATCACGATTTAGGATGGTACTCCTGTACCTCCTGGGGACGCATATATTATGGTATACGATATTACCGATAGAAGCTCATTTAATGTAATGAGAAATGCATTGAAATATACAAATGACATTCCCACAATAGTTGTTGGCAATAAAGTCGATTTGGTTCGAAAACGATCTGTTTCAAGGAAAGGTTTGTATTAAATTAACATTTTAAATTATATAAAATAAAATTATATTATATAAGAATTTAAAATTTTCGAAACATAAAATTGCAAAAAAATAGATTTTTCAAAATTACACTATGAAAGCTAATAACAAATTAATATTTTGATTTACTAAGGAATAATAGAGGAGTTTGTCCGCAATTTCGAATTTAAATGTAAGCGCTCTTATCACTCGCTAAAGTTATTTAAATTCTAAAGTAAAATACACAGTGTTATTATCGCTAGACTGCATTTACAATCAAAACAGATGTTCTGGAACGAATCCAGAATATTTTGATAAATCAAAATAATCAAAAGCAAATACATCTATATTTGGACAAATAAAAGGTGGTGCATTGGAAGATATTAGTAACTCAATTATAGTTGACTTATTTTTAAGCTTTATCGAATATGAATTTGTTCATAACTGTGTTAAAAATAAATCAAAACTTTATAAAGATTCAAAATGTTCCGATGTTAAATGTGTGTTTAACACTAAGTTTCATTCAATTAGTGAACAAATTTATTCAGAAAGACTTATTCTTAATAAAACCAATATTAATGATAAAGAAGGTGTATATCTAGATATGAACATTAAATTAACATTAACTAAAACTACTATTAATTTATATCGTAAAGATGACATATTTAAATTTACAAGAAACATATTTTTGCATGAGCATTCATGCATACCATATAATATAAAATATAATACATTAAATAATGAAATTTTAAGAATTGCAACAATATGTAATGATATTGGATTTCTTCAAAATCATTTAAATAATTTAATAGATACATATTTTAAACTAGGTTTAAATTTTACATTTAAAAATTGAGATGAACTCAATTTGAACTCAATTGAATTTATTATTGAGATGTTTATTGCAATTTAAATAATTAAAATACGAATTTTACATATTCGAGAATTTATCGATTTAATAAATTAGAAATACGCTTCATTGTGAGTTTTTTGTATGTTATCATTATGACCCAATGAGTTAATACAATTATGTGATTATGTATTGATATGTGTGATTGTGTTAATTATGTGTGAATTACAGGAATCTATAAATAATGAAGATGATAGCAAGATCGATTTAATACTTTTAACATGTTTTGCTTTTTAATAATGTGTAATTGTTACAAAAATGATCAGGTTCATTGTAGTGATGAAATTTTAACTTGGAAATGTTTCGTGATTTTTTATAATATTAACTATATGTAAAAATATTAAATATGTTAATTAAAATTAAATATAAGAGAATGATAAAAAATATAATGCATTAATGAAATTTTAAGAACTGCCATAATATGTAATTATGTTGGCTTTCTTCAAAATCATTTAAATGATTAAATAGATACATATTTTAAACTAGGCTACTATGTAAATAAAATCAAACAGAAAATAGTAAAATATAAATCAACAAATTTTATTAAAAATAAATTTAAACTCTTAAGCGGAAAATTTTTATGAATAATAAATGATATACTTTGTTTTGGAATAAAATACTATACAAGCAAATTTCGTGAGAGGAAATACGTCATTATCATGTATTTAACCCCGCTGCGATGTTGGGTCAAGGAATAGGGACCGAAACCTGATAACATAGCAGTTCCTCCTGATAACCTCTTATCCTTACTCTAATAAATCGATTGAAGAATATAATTTTGTTTAAAGCGATGTGTGACTGAATTCCACACAGCAAAGGCAAACAAAACTCGATTGGATAACCGAGCAATCTTAACAACAATCCTTTTTACCGATTAGCTCCTTAAATTTTGCATTGTACATGTGAGGATATTTAATAAAATTGAATTTTATTTAATTTAATTAAATATCCGATTGTGCTGTATCGAGATAAAGTTAATTACACGATGTCTTTAACGTTTTCGAAGCCATCATTTTTTCCTGATAACTTCTCATCCTTATTCTCATACTTTTATTTACTTTTGTATACTAAAATTAAAATTATCTCAATCATCCACATATTAATGATCCACATATCGTCTGTTATTTATTATTGAATCCATAAAAAATTTACTTTTATTTTAAATTTCAATTTTTAATTTTAATTTAATATAAATTATACAAAATCTTATATAAAAATTATTTATTATTTATAATTATTTATTTAATTATTTAAATTTTATTTAGCATTATTTTAAAATGTATCAAATTAGTAGACTCAGTTAGCTTATCTAATTTGAAACAACAGAAAAGAGATTTTTCAAAATTATATTATGAAATCTAATAACAAATTAATATTTGGATTTACTAATGAATAATAAAGAATGAGTTTATCCGGAATTCAGAATTTAAATGTAAGAGTTCTTATTTATAGCTAAAGTTATTTAAATTCTCAAGTAAAATTGCCCCGTCCTGATTACTAGACTGCATTTGTAACTGAAATCGATATTTTGGAGCGAATCCTTAGATGGATACGGGATATATTCATTTGTTCGTTTGTATCAGTCTGGTAGAAACGCACTTCAGTACAGAATTTACGATAGTTTCGATATCGCTTCCTATGGATAAATGATTGGATAAAATGCGACATGCTCGTTGAGATTAATTATTTCGTTGTATTTAGCTTTCTTTATCTCCTTACGGTAAAGTAAAACATTTGACATGTAACTTTTTTATTGGCCACAACTCAGCGGATGTCCAAAATGAGGGAACTTGAGGCAAAATTGTCGGAGTAAATATATAACATGTTCATACTGTTTAGGCATACATGCATTACATCAATGTAATAAATCCAACATAAAGTGTGCTAACTGTGGAGGTAATATCTGTTCATTTTACAAAAAAATGTTCACTAGCCAATCTCGCCTTAGGATGACTTCAAGAGCAGGGACTTATCTGCTGCGGATATCCTTAACTCTTGAGGCCCACTTCCAGGCACCTCAAAATCCGTTGCTCCACTCTCTTCTCGAGATTGTCAGCTTTTGACAGACGATCAAAGAAGAGAAGTGACCGGCAACAATATCAGCCGACGTATATTTTTACCTAAGACAAAATCAGTTTCATGTTACAAAGACCTGCAGCCCATTTCGATTTCAAATTCCCTCATCTCCATCTACGAAAAAACGCTTGCGCGTAGAATCGGCGACCATTTAATAGGCGTAACTTAATCCCACCGAGTTTTCATGGGTTTGTAAAAGGGCGCTCGGTCTATTCAGCAATTGGTGAAGTGCATCAGTTTTGTCAGGATAACAGTCATCAGTTTGCTGTGGCTGTCTTATATCTTGCTAGCTCCAGTGTTCAATTCAAGGCTTTCAAACGCGATCAACATCTTGTGGTATATGCTGATGATACCACAGCCCTGTACTTGACGCAGGTGCAAAGATGTAGTCTCAGTCATCAGCCGATTCTTTCTAAGATTAAAAGATCACTTATCCCCATCCAATTTTATTCTAAATTCTGAAAAATAGCAGTTGATAATCTTTCATGGCGCCCCTGCAACAAAAACGAAACTTAAGAGACTAGCACTCTCCTCCATTTTGCAGTTTCAAGCACTCCCCACCTTCACGAGTCGAGTAAAATATCTGTGGTTCACTGATAACGTGAATCGATCGGCAAAAGCTGACTGGATAGACTTAAACGTATCCTGAAGCAAGCTAGGTGGGCTATAAAACGGGCCCAACATTTGTCATTGAATATGAACACCCAAGTATGCCTTTGGAGTACTTTGGCTATCTCGGGATTAGTCTTCTTCTCTAGAGGACGTCCACCAGAGAAAAGACTAAGGTTTCTCAAGCTCTTCATCTTAAGATTACTGACAATAGTCCGCCTCGACTGGACTCTTAGGGAGTGAGAAACACTGAATGGTTCAGTCGGAATTCGGCGCGCTGGTGCGGCCGGGGGGGTGGCTCAGATACCTCTGGACCTGAGGCCGTAAGATGTGAAGAAGGTGCAAGATTTGGCGAGGATAAGAACAACGAAGTACGCTATACTTACTAAATACATGTTTTGTTTATGTTTGATTTCCTATTTATCGGTTGTTTTGTTAAGAAAATCCTTATTATTTATTAGATGTTTTGAGGGATCAAGGTACTACCTCAGCACGTATTGCATTCTTCAATTTTTCTTTCGACATATAGGGCACTGCGTACATAAATGCTTCCTTGTTTCATTGTAAATCGCTTCAAACATCCATTACTTTGGAAGAATTCCCCCTATTATTCTTACGACGAGAAATAGTTGTATCGATATCAAAATGCAGTCGAGTTCGGTCAATCGCAGTATGAGTTTCTAAAAGGTCACAAGCGCGCATTTTACGCATAAAGTTATTCCAGTACACAGTTTGTGATATTAAACTTCAAGTTCTTCATCCCAAAAATCAATCGTTGCGAATTTCTTAGTCCAAAAATAAATAAACAGCACAATTTTGCAACCCTAGTTTCAAGTATCCTTTTAAATGATGATTTCCTTACAAACATATCCATATGTTTGATACAACAGAAAGTGTTATTAGATGATCATTGCTGCAGTCACGCTGCGCTTGAAAGAAGATGATGGCCGGATCATTGTAGTGTACCAGCGAAGATGATTCCAACAAATTAATGGCTGCATCTATTTAAGTTGAATTTAAAGGATGCAAAGATATCTGTGATAAGCTTGTCACATTTTTATAATCTACATTACTTTTTACGTGACTGAAGGAACGATTGAGCACATTAGGAACGGGGGATTTCTACAAAAGATTCGTAGATAGTTGATAATGATCCATTATTGATAAAGAATTATTGGAGTTGGATCAAAAAGGGGAAAATTTTATTTGATATATCGATAACCTCTGTTATCATCTTCAGAAAATTACCAATGAAATTACCTTGATAATGAAAATTACCAAGGTAATTTTCTAAACATGCTAACAGAGCTTATCGAAATATCCAATAAAATCTTTCTTTTTTAATCAAGCTTCAATAATTCTTTATCTCCTGTACTAGTTCTAATATTCTCAATTTTAATTTCAAAAGCCAGGACTCGATATCAGATGTGCAATGCACGTCAATAATACAACTTTCATAATTATTGGATGGAAGTGCAAGAGTATAATTGTATCGTCTGTTCCTTGATAATGAACTACAATCCAGTACATCTCAAAGTGGACAAACCATATATTTCTATCAATACGACAATGAAAATAAGATTTCTATTAAGGGATGTCGCAGATATTACCTCTATCTTCGTTACACTTTCCAATATCCTCGATTCTAATTTCAAACACTCATATCATATGTGTAATTGCATGCCGATGTTGCAACTTTTATAATTAGAGGATCGACATGTAAGATAGTAATCGAGTGAACTACGTTCTTTGTTAATGAATTTCAGTGAAGGACATCAACGAAGAATACCATAAATGGTCTTAAAAACAAAATAATAGTGTGTGCACATTGAACGAAAACAAGGCAAACAATAAATAGGTAGGCCATTGAACTTTTTAATAGCACATCTGATACTGTATCTAAAGGATATTTTCCATAGTGAGGAGCTAGGCTACTTCGAGCGCTTTATTTCAGTGGTAAAACCGAACTTCATTAAAAAGTAATTGCATCAAGCTGTAAAACTGTGTGAGAGACCAAGAAATGCCCTACTCGTTGATGATATATAAGTTACTGTACATTATCAGTAACGAGTTTGAACATCTTAGGCAATTGTCTCGTAGCTCTATCATGAGGCAAAACTACAGAAGATCGTAATCCTTCATTAATGTTTTTAAATAGCAGATCAATAAATTGTCATCAAATCAACAATTGAAGATGCAAATTTTACTGGAGGAGTAATTTAGTAGATGGACAGGTTTAATAATTCACTCGAATAAATTATGATAAATTATGAATCCATCCTTATTCGTTAATTGTTATATGTGTAGTGTACAAGTGATTTCGGAGCTATCAAACGATAGCAGCAAAAATCATTCAAAAATCAACGATAATCCTACAAAAAAAGATAAATTAAAGGTAAATCTAACTACAGATCAAAGTAACAAGGGTAGTATTTTTTCTATGGTATCAGGTGATGGGAAGGTGCTTCCCCCATTCCTAAATTAAAGAATTTGGTTTTAATCAGAGTTATACGATCAATCGAAAGACATGAACTTTACAATGTATTTTTACGTTCATTTGCCCAGCAGTATAAAAACAGAATTTTGTTCAACACGGTGAAACTTCACCCTTCAGAGGTGAAAGTTTCGTTCGTCACAGCAGACCTGGCTAAAAATTACTCTGAATACTTTTCCTCCAACCTAACAGTTTATGGTGAACTCACCTTTAGGCCCATCCTTGCCTCGCTAAAGGTGACGAATCTTCCTTGTAGTATGGATGAGGAAGATATGAAATCATAAATGTCTACATTTAAAATTACTAATTTTAGGTCAATCCAGGGTAGGGATGGCAACCCTATCCCGGTTGGCTTTTGCTCAGCTCCGGTAGATACTGCAGAAGCCTTGGCTAAATCTTCATCGAACCCATTCATGTGTTTTAATATCCGTTTTTTCATTACAGAAAAAGATGAGCTTACTTACCCCCACTGCAGCAGGTGTCACAAATGGGGGCACTGGGCTTCCAGCTTCAGTGGGACCCCAACATGCGGGGTTTGCAGTTCAACTTCCTGTCAGACTCTACTATCGAACGACCGTTGTGTGGCACCCCTATCCTGCTCGAACTGTGGGGGGAGCCATCCTGCCTGGGGTAGGAGATGCAGTATGTTCAAAGAATATAGAAGTATGTTCATCAAACCGGTCAAACCTTCTACTTATTCGCAAGTGGCCGCCCCGCGAATGGATGACTCTGAGATATTACGTACGATGGATGTTAAATTAGAAGTTTCCCATCGCAAACTTGAAAACCTAATTCTCATGGCTTTGAGTGTAGTGAACACTCATCCTACGCTACCTGTTTCGGCATTTCTTCCGGAATCGAAGAAGAGGGGGCTTCGGCCCATACTGTTCCCCCGCTCAAGATCGGTAAAATGCTGAGTGGCAAACAGCATAAGGGAAATGAAGATACTGCCCAGGGGCAAGTACCTTCCTTAAAGGGGGCTAGTGGTGGGAAGGGCAACCTTCCTGCACCTAGCTTTGTCTAGGTAGGCAATCCCCCATCCAACTAATCCATCACAATGCAGAGTACTCGTGAGCCTTTTTCACTGAATGTCCTTCAGTGGAATTCGGGAGGTGCTTCTGCCCTTAGACTTTTATCTGGTAGAGATGCAGATGTTATAGTCCTTCAGGAGACTCGGTCTATCCGTCTTCCCAAGGACATTACTCGATTTATCCCAAAACATATATATTCCCACTATACTCCGTACATAACCCCACCTCACTCCTCTTCGTCTCAAGGACTTTTGACCTTAGTTAAGTGCTCCTTAAGGTCTTCCCTCCTACTAAACTATTCTTGTCCAGCCCTGTCTTGTTTAGTTATTTCACTCTGTAAGAACGGTAAACGCCTCAGTCTAGCCAATGTCTACATCCGGCCAGGGGAGATTCACAAGAACCGCGACCTCCTGGATGGTATTATTGATAGCGGCTATGACATGATACTTGGAGACTTCAACGACAGAACTGGTCGTTGGATCAACGCATCACTTCGCAGAGCTAGGAACGGTTATCTTATTCACAAACCCCCGTCCCCTACCTTTCATTGCACATCAACAAATTCTATCCTCGACATTTTACTGCTTCACTCGAGGTGGCTGTTAAAACCCCTCTGCACAGAGCAGTCGCGCCAGCAATTGTCCACCTTTCATGACCTAATTCTTTAGAGAAAATGGAGGAACATATATTGCTTCGCAGAAGGTTTCACTTTGATCCTATCAGAGTGGCCTTCTTTCAGGCGGCTATCCAACTCCTTCCCCGAATAGGAAATGTGAGTCTGACCGAATTTAATACCTACCTCTTTTCGCAAGCTACCGCGATTCTATCGACCACCTATAAAGGTCGTATATACAATCCCACTCCGACGAAACTCAAGGTCCTAGCAAAATTATTGAACCTCCCTAATATCTCTGCTTCCGCCAAACAAGCCCTTTCGAATGAATACTGGAGCACAAGATACAGGTTCCAGCTGAGTAAGGATAGGACGAGTATCGCTCGCCTTAATCCTTCTCAGTCTTCCTTTTGGAAGATTTTCAAGAATGAGAAGTTTGTTTGCTGGAAGGATAGAGCATTGAGTTGGATAGGGAATGTAGGCCTTGAAAAAGTTTTGGAGGAGTCACTAGCCCTACACAACTATGGAGTCACTCAATCACCTCAACCAATCTCGCCTTGGTGTAACTTCAGGAGTAGGGATATATCTGTTACGGATATTCTTAACTCCTGGGGTCCACTCCCGGGCACCTCCAAATCCGTCGTTCCACTTTCTTCTCGGGTCTGTCAGCTTTTGACAGCTGATCAGAGAAGAGAGGTGGCCGTAACAATGCTTTTAGCCTCCCCATCCGATGTAGCAGGCATCAATATTAGTAAGCGTGTTTTTATCCCTAAGAAAAAATCCTGTTCATGTCCTAAAGACCTGCGACCCATTTCGATTCAAAATTCCCTCGTGTCGATTTACGAAAAAGCGCTTGCGCAAAAAATCCACGACCATTTAAGTAGGCGAAATTTGATCCCTCCAGGTTTTCATGGGTTCGTCAAAGGTCGCTCGGTCCATTCAGCAGTAGGTGAGGTGGAGCAGTTTTGTCGGGAGAATAGCCATCGCCTAGTTGTGGCTTTTTTCCTTGACTTTTCTGCTGCATTTGACCGCATCTCTATTCCTTTTGTGGTCTCTTCTCTCAGGTCCCTCGGGTTGCCTGCGAGAATTGTGAACAGGGTGGAGATCCTGCTGTACACTAAGCCGTATTATTATGAAGATGACCCTGATGCGCGTCAGTTCTACCCTATTACGGGTGTGCCTCAAGGATCCCCACTTTCTCCTATCTTATATCTTGCTGCCTCTATTAACCTATTCAAAATATTTAAACGCGAACAACGTCTTGTGGTGTAAGCTGATGACACCACAGCCCTGTTCACTAGACACAGGTGTAAAGACGTAGTCTCTGACATCTGTCGTTTCTTTTTAAGATTAAAAGACCAGTTACCCGTATCCAATCTTATTTTAAACTCTGCCAAATCGCAGGCGGTTGTCTTTCATGGCACCACTGCAACAAAGAAAAAACTTAAGAGATTAGCACTCTCTGCACTCTCCTCCATATTTGCCTCTGAACCACTCCCCACCTTCTCAAGTCGAGTAAAATACCTGGGGTTCACCGTTACGGTGAACTGGTCGGCGAAAGCTGACCTGGATAGACTTAAACGTATCCTGAAGAAAGCTAGGTGGGCCCTGAAACGGGCCCAGCATCTGTCATTGAAAGGGAAAACCCAGGTGCGCCTTTGGGGTACCTGGGCTATCTCGGGACTAGTCTTCTTCTTAAGAAGGACGTCCCCCAGAGCAAAGGCTAAGGTTTCTTAAGCTCTTCGTCTCTCGTTTACCAAGCATAGTCCGCGCCGATTGGATTCTTCGGGGGGTGAAAGACCCCGGGTGGTTCAGTCGGAAGGCGGCGTGTTGGATCGGTTGGGGAGGGGGCTCAAATCTCACGGGACCTGAGGCCATAAAGAGAAAGGGAAGATGAAAAAACGAAGGAAAATTCTGTCATTTTTTCTGAGTTGGTTATAACCTACATTTTTTATTCTTGCATGCTATATTTTGATCTGACTGCGATATCAGTCAGATAAATTTTATTTCTAAGATTCGATTTTAACAATGGGATCGAAACACAGTTGATTATTCTGCTTAAAAAATGATTCAAGTTGGCTATGAAAAGAACTGAGAATGATTTGACAACGCAATCCTAGTGATATATTCCAGTAGAATGAGATTCAAAGAATAACACGATATAATTGGTCAAATGTAAATCGAAGTTAGCTAGTTCAGTCAATCGATCAACAAGCGCTATCCATTAATTCGCTTTCTCAACGGCTCTTTGTACACAAAATACTTCATTGCTTATCAGAGCACCGAAGATAGCGGTGTATAGCACCGCTATACACTAATTGAATTAGCTGGAAAACGAGAGAAGTGTTTTAAAACTGAGAGCTAAGTAGCAATTATGTTTTTACTGAATTCATTGGATTTTGATCCTATTTATAAAGAAGATTTCAAACAAAGCTAAAATCATTAGGTCTGCCAACTAAGTTAGCATCATATGCGTATAATATTTGCACAACAAAAAGGCAAGGATTCAGAATACGACGAATTATATGAATTGACGCTACTGAAAAGGCTCCGACGGCTAGTGTATTACATGTGTCATGCACTCCCTGCACCACAAAGGCGAAACCAATTCTGCATCTCGTTAGTAAATCTTTGAAAGAAGTTGGGCGAGACTTGGGCAGATATATTAAATATTGTTCATGTGAATCTTTCGATTAATCAAATTGAAAGCATTATTGCATTAACAATTAGCAATCTCTCATGGAATGAATAACGAATTTTAATCCGCTTCTCTGCGCAACACATAGTTGGGTTTTATCAAAAACATCCTGTAAATCTTCTAATTAATAACTTATTCAATTAATAATAATTTAATCAAGTAAAATTATTTAATAAATAACTAATTTAAATTAACAATATAATTTATTATAATTTATTTATTATATTTTAACACATTAAAAAATGCTTCAACTGCTCATATTAAGCTTAATTAAGCAACTATTTGTTTGTGTCGTGCCTACGCTGTCCACTAATCACTGCAATAATAAGGGTTTCCCTATTATTGTAGTGGGAATATCCACTGCTAATAAGTCGAAATAAAGAATAAACGTCAATCAGTATGATAGTTCGTTTCTACTTTATTTAAAGTTTAGCACAATGTTTCATTTAAATTTTTATTTCTGTAAAAAAGTCGTTTATTTTTTACATTCACAACCTGATTGTATACTTATTTCATTTTATTCACAGATGGCTTACTGCTATCAGCTCAAAATAAAGTCAAATTTGTAGAAATATCAGCAGCATTGAATGAACGTATTGATGATTTGTTGGCCGGCTGTATCCGCCAAATACAACTAGATAGAACTGGTTTCAGAGACATGAAGAAAATCACCGGAAAATGGTGTTTGCCCCGTTTATTCACGAAGAATAAGTTTAATCCCGAAAATCTGGCAACTTGATATATCCGTTACAAGTTGTATACAATTTCTAGTTGTGACATTTGCAAAATTATTTTGTATATAAAATGTCTTGAAACATTTATTATTTTTGCTATTGAGAATCAACGCTTACCGGTAAGTTATCAGGATATTTTAATATACTTTAATATTATAGTAATTTATAAATTAGTATTATATTTAATATTATAAATATTATTATTTTTATACTATAACGCAATAACCTTTCGTTTTGTTTATTTTATTGTTCAAAAATTTTACAAAATTAAATTACTTATCTTAAAAGGGCATTTATGAAAATTGTATACATTGAAATTATATTCAATAGTATTATGAACTAACGGTATATTGTTGTGTTGGGAAGAAGATAACATGATTATAAAATTTAAGATATGTGCGTGGGTTCCAGCTTTTGAAATTCTAAGTAGTGGATGAGTTGATTCATGAAATCATGATGAAGCTCTCAAGTGGAAAATAGTTTAATTTATTTAATCGTATCCGTTTTATGAATGCTGGAATTGCGTTCTCTACTACTTTGTAGAACCTGTGTATGTGATCCATTATAGCTTCTTTAGTATATTTTTGGTAATATTATTATAGTAAAACTGATGTTTTGATGAAAAATGGCAAAACTAATCGTTTGAACTTCTAAATAAATAAAGATTTTCTTAAATTACAGAACCATCGTCAAAGAGAAAAACAAACTAAGTTAAAGATAAATCCTCGGGAACTCCATCTTAGCCATACATGCTTGAATCTACTTCAGGTCCATAGGGATCTGATCCCCCGTCTGCACCAGCGCGCCGCCCTCCGACTGAACCATTCGGGGTCTCTCAGCCCCTAAGAGTCCAGTCGAGGCAGACTGTGGTCGGTAATCTTGAAATGAAGAGCTTGAGAAACTTTAGTCTTTTCTCTGGGGACGTCCTCTAGAGAAGAAGACTAATCTCGAGATAGCCAAAGTACTCCAAAGGCATACTTGGGTGTTCATATTCAATGACAAATGTTGGGCCCGTTTTATAGCCCACCTAGCTTGCTTCAGGATACGTTTAAGTCTATTCAGGTCAACTTTCGCCGACAAATTCACCATAACGGTGAATTCGAGATATTTTACTCGACTCGTGAAGATGGGGAGTGGTTGAGGCTGCAAAATAGAGGAGAGTGCAGAGAGTGCTAATCTCTTAAGTTTCATTTTTATTGAAAGGGCGCAACGGAATTGGATATCATGAAGGAAGGATTCTGTAGCTGGTTTTCAATGCGAAAGCAATTACAGAATCCAAGAAAAGGGGGCCTCGGCTCACGCCGTCTTCCCCATAAAGATTAGAAAGCTTCTAAAGGAAAAAATGCCTACATGAGAAATGAAGATAATGCCCATGGGCAAGTGCCCACTCTGGATGGCGCTTGTGGTAGAGGGGGTAACCCTTCCACCCCTAGCTTTATTTAGGGTTGAGGCAATCCCACCCAGCTGACCTAAGACAATACAGAGTACTCGTAAGCCTTTTTCACTGAATATTTTTCAGTGCAATTCGGGAGGAGCTTCTGCCCTTAGACTTCTATCTGGTAGAGATGCAGATGTTATAGTCCTTGAGGAGACGCGGTCTATTCGTATCCCCCAGGACATTACTCGATTAATCCCTAGGCACATTTGTTCACACTATACTCCGTACATAACCCCACCTCATTCATCTTCATTTCAAGGTCTTTTAACCTCAGTTAAATGCTCCCTAAGATCGTCCGTTCTACTCAACTATTCTTGTCCAGTCCTGTATTCTTTAGTAGTTTCCCTCTGTAAGAATGGTAAACGCGTCAGTCTAGCCAATGTCTACATCCGTTCAGGGGAGATTCACAAGAACCGTGACCTCTAGATAGGATCATCGATAGCGGCTATGACATGGTACTTGGTGACTTCAACGACAGAACTATTCGTTGGATTAATACAGCACTTCGCAGAGCCAGGGATGGTTATCCTATTGACAAACCACCGTCCTCCACCTTTCATTGCACATTAAAGAATTCTCTCCTCGACTTATTACTGCTCCATGAGAGGTGGTTGTTGAAACCCCACTGTACGAAGCATTCGCGACAACATCTGTCTACCTCTCATGACCTGATTCGCTGGCGGAAAGAAGAGGATACGCTGCTTCGAAGTAGATTCCACTTTGATCCAATCAGAGTGGCTTTCTTTCAGGCAGCTATCCAACGCTTCCCCCGAATTGGTAATGAAAGTTTAACCGAATTTAATTCCTACCTTTCTTCGCAAGCTACCGCAATGCTTTCGACAACCTATAAAGGCCGTATCTACAGTCCCACTCCGACAAAACTCAAGACCTTAGCATATATGCTTCGTATCCTCAATTTCTCCGCTTCTGCCAGGTAAGTTCTCTCGAAAGAATATTGGGGCACTAGATATAGGTTCCAACTGGGTAAGGATAGGGCAAGCATTGCTTCTCTTAGTCCAACTCAGTCTTCCTTCTGGAAGATATTCAAGAAGGAGAAGTTTGTCTGTTGGAGAGATAGAGCATTGAGCTGGATTGGAAAAATAGGTCTTGACGAAGTTTTGGAGGAGTCACTATCCCTACATAATTATGGAGCAACTTAATCATCTAAACCAATCCCGCCTTGGAGATACTTTAGGAGTAGGGATCTATCTGTCGCAGATATCCTTAACTCCTGCGGACCTCTTCTAGGCGCCTCCAAATCCTTTGCTTCACTCTCTTCTCGTATCTGACAGCTTTTGTCAGCCGAACAAAGAAGATAAATGGTCGTCACTATGATATTAGCCGCCCCATCCGATGTGGCCTGCATCAACATTAGTAGACGTATATTTCTACCTAAGAAAAATCCGGTCACTTGTCCTAAAGACCTGCGGCCCATATCGATTCAAAATTCCCTAGTCTCGATCTACGAAAAAGCGCTTGCGCGTAGAATCTGCGATCATCTGAGCAAGCGAAATTTAATCCACCAAGTTTCCATGGGTTCGTCAAAGGTAGCTCGGTCCAAACAGCTGTAGGTGAAGTGCATCAGTTCTGTCAGGTTAATAGTCACCAAGTCGCTTTGGCTGTTTTCCTTGATTTGTCTGCTGCATTTAACCGCATCTCCATTCCCTTTGTTATCTCTTCTCTCAGGTCCCTTGGGTTGCCTGCGAGAATTATTTACAGGGTCGAGATACTGCTGTACACCAAGCGATTCTATTATGAAGACGACCTTTATGCGCATCAGTTATACCCTATTACGGGTGTGCCCCAAGGATTACCTCTTTCTCCTATCTTGTTTCTTGCTGCCTCCATTGAACTTTTTAAATGATCTAAGCGCGAACAACGTCTAGTGGTATACGCTGATGATACCACAGCCCTGTTCTCTGGACGCAGGTGCAAAGACGTAGTCCCGGACATCAGCCGTTTATTTATAAGACTAAAAGACCAGTTACCCTAGTCCAATCTTATTTTAAACTCCGCCAAATCGCAGGTGGTTGTCTTTCATGGCGCCCCTGCATGAAAGACATGGCGCCCCTTAGCACTCACTGCCTTCTACTCCATATTGACTAATCAGCCCCTCCCTGTCTTCACGAATCGAGTAAAATACCTGGGGTTCACCGTTACGGTGAACTGGTTGGCGAAAGCCGACCTGGATAGCCTTAAACGTATCCTGAAGAGTGCTAGGTGGGTTTTAAAACAAGCCCAACATCTGTCATTGAAAGTGAAAACTCAGGTGCGCCTCCGGGGCACTTAAGCTATCTTGGAAGTAGTCTTCTTTTCTAGAGGACGTTCCCAGAGCAAAGGCTAAGGTTTCTTAAGCTGCTCATCTCACGCTTACCCAGCATAGTTTGTTTCGATTGGACTATTCGGGGGGGGTGAAAGACCCCGGGTGTTCAGTTGAATTGCGGCGTGTTGGATTGGCTGTGGGGCTCAGATCCTACCGGACCTGAGGCCGTGAAGAGAAAAGACTTTACCGTTGTTAATGGCGATGAACCTCTGATTTGAGTTGTCTTTTTAACTGACATTAACTTTATTTATTTACTCTACTCTATGTATCATTTTATAAAGAAAATCTTTATTATTATTAATATTCATTACAGTACGTTGGCGAAACCGGAACCCTAATAAACATCCAAATGAATAACCAGAGAGCGGATATTAATACCAAGAGAACTGGAAGAAATGTTGCAGCTAATGATCTGATTTATTGTAGCTAATCATCTGATTTATTATTAGGATCACAACATTATCTACAAGATACTTTAAGCCAATATTGCGTATACAATCGAGATAAAGTATTTTGAGCAATTCTGAACCACACAACGGGTGATGGATTTCTAGTGTAATCAATATCACCAGTGTAACTTACCATGAAGCTTTTATCGTGAAATAATTGTCTACATTAATTATATATACGGTTACGATTAATGATTACACTAATTTATTGAGCATATACTTGGACTTGATAAATAAATATTAACATTTAATAAATATTAACAATAATCTTTAACAAATATTCTGGGTCAGATTATTTTCAAATATAGGGATTCTCATATCAAAATCAAAAAGGAAAGCTTGGATTCAGCGGTTAGCGATATCCAAAATAAGCTTGATTACACTTTTAAAATAAAAATAATCATCGGTAAAATGACCGATTTACATCGCAGAAAAATTAGAACTTTATTGGATTGCGCAATTAATGACTATACTCCAAGAATCATTAACGAAGAAAAGATTAAATTTGTAACATAACACTTGAAAAGGACTATTGCAATAGTGGAAAATTTGTGAACAATAATTTCTTATTATATTATTCCTCTCGATGTTTAAACGTCTTGTAAAATATAAGCGCAATCGAACGTATTATCGGATAATAAATTTGTAATGTCTAGATTCTTCCGTGTATACCACAGACATTGTGCTACTAAGAAAAGGGTAAACCGAAAACGTTTTACAAAATGACCATCAAGTAAACAGGCGATCATATATATCATATGAATTTGAGAGTTACTACAGATCGTAATCTTGAATTACCACGTATATTTAAAAAATTGTATTGATTGTCTATAAACATTGAAGGACTTTATTTATTTTACTTTTTTACTATTTTACTTATTTATTTAAACTTTATTTATTTTACGTTTCGATTCTTTCGAGTCTTCCGAATATTGTGTGTTTAAGCAGTAAATATTTTTTTCATATCTGGTGGTCATGATTATATTCAATTATTAATATTAATTTAGGTTTACTGACACTGCATTTTAATATAAAAAAATATATTCATGCTGATTGCTACACCTAAAATTTTCAAAACACATCTTTAAACATCCTTAAGATGTTTGTTGAAAATATCAAGCTAACAAAAGCTAGACATTTTGATAATTTTTTTAACAAACTTGGAAGTTGTTTATTACCATTAAAGCAACTGTCAATATATATTTATAATTAGAATAAATAGAGTAATAAAAATACAGGAAAATAAAATCACAAGTCGATAAAAATTGTCCGATAATTTTATCGCTCATCGCCTCCATTGCACGTTGGACAGGCGTGCAGTAAAGGTTTTGTTTGTTGGGCCTTATGAGTTACATATTTCGATTGCGACCGGCTGAAACTCGTATGTTCGTTGATCAATTCATGCATATTTTGCAGTCTTCGTATTTCCGCGAGTTCTGTCACCTTTCCGGAACCGGCGACAGCATGCATAGCGTAGCTAGCGGACATGGAGTTTGGACAAGTATAGTTCAACACTAAATGAAGGCTGCCTGTCCATGGCACTAACAAACAACGATCAGGAGGCTTGGTATCGTCACGCGCAAAGCTGCTCAGCTATAATCGTCATGTTATTTCGGCACTATAGATCAAACGTTGCAGCAGCTTGTTTAACTTTGTATGACAAGCGTGTTTTGTCTCGTCTTGTTTAGTCTAGAGGTGGCTTTGTCGCAACAAACACATGTGAACTATTTAACGATAAGAACTCTCAGTCGCATGACAATCGATATTGTGAAAGTCGTGTCCTCCATGCAGGTGCCAACAGTTGTAATCGGTAATGCTTGTAGAAAGGCTCCAGACTCTGATGTAGACACGGCTAATAAACGGGAAATGTTCTTCGTCGTTCCGCAGTTCTGTAGAAGGTATTTATATTTTGAGACCTGTCGTGGCATAGTCCATTGTCTTTGAGTTTTTAGGTCCGAAGAAATCGGGGACAACGATCAAAGTGACCACTGTTTAATCGCAATGACGAAATTAATTTTGATAATTAACAAAAATGGATAAATTACCATTTACAAAAAAAATTTACTGTATAAATAATTAGACAATTAAATCACAACTTTAGAAATCACGTCCTAGGTACAGTGAGTTGTTTAATGTTGACGGATCGACTACTATGTTTAAACATATGCATATTCTTTAATGCAGTTTTGTAGCAAAAATTTGTCGGCTCGTGATTTACCATTAACAGACAGCTGCTATGAGTAGACCGGATGGTATTGATACTGGACGTCCATTTAACAAAATCTTTATCTCGCACACATTGGTATTCACATAAGGAATCCACAACTATGATAGGTATTGTGGATAAGCGATTACTGCTAATACTAGCAATATCAAAATCGCGTATAAAATTACACATATCGAGCAGGCCGTGTGCTCGAATAATAATTAGTTTTGAGCTATCGACAGTCATCGATGATGCTAATTTGTTCCATGCATTCAACGGGAATCGATGACAACAGTCTAACCATACAATATATCCATATGATATGTGTGACGATTTCAAGCAATTCAAGCTGACGTTAATTAGAAATAAATGAACATCTAAGAAAGAAAATTGCGGATTGAAGCATTGAAGACCATCATCAGTACCAACCTGATATATTTTGATAAGAATTATTGATTTCAATAATGTCGCTAGTAGATAATTTTTCCACTAAGGGAAACTTTATACTTCGCAGTATTCTTTGATTCCATAGCGTTCTTAAAGTGCTTAAACAACTCTGACCTATGTCCATTAGATATGTCTATATGCAAATATCGCTTAATTAATATTCTGTTCAAATGAACTTTCTAAGTGCCTTTAATAAAAACTAACACTTTAAAATAAAATGAAAAGATTAGTTTAAAATTAATGTATCGCGTTTTATTGTGATATTGGAAAATATTAATATTCAAGTAATACTGAATATTACTACCATTAATACCATTTAATATGGTTTGTAGTAAAAATTTTGAAATACTTTTTAGTGGTGAATATTTCCTTTAAAATTTCCCAAAATCGATCATTTATAAACTAAAATTTATGAAAATCGGTGCATGCACGTTAGACGTCGGTTTTGAAAATAGACGTCGGTTTTGAAAATTTTTAACCCCCCCCCCTTAGATGGTTAGAAAATCAGTAAGAACAATTGTTGATGAAGAGACTTTTCTATCACGTCGAGATA
>WNNJ02001646.1:0-98075 GCA_012934845.2 Pomphorhynchus laevis | reverse complement strand
TGAAATTTTCTCTACAGTATGTTTGTTGCATATTTTTAATATACCATGCATAATTGTTTTTGATTTTCAGATTGTCAGTGAAGATACAAATTCTGCTATATGTGGACATTCTTACCCCGATAGATTTTCTACTTACGTTAGTATATGATGCATTTAAATGCGATATAAGAATTATATAATATATTACAAGATTTTTTTGATTTTAATTTAATTTCAAAACCAAAAGATGATTAATTCTATAAAATAAGTAATTTATTTTGCTGAAATAATCTCGTCTATAAATAATAACGAAAATCGTATTATTCTCCAATTTGTATCTTTTATAGGAGATAAAAGATACATCTCTTTTATAGGAGATGCTTTTATAATATATCACAAGACAGCCGAAACGAATCTAACAAAATAATTCGACTGAGCACATCGCATTCTATAATCTTCCACAGATTCACGAGGGCGTTTTCGACCAACATGCGAGTAACAATTGCTTACCAACGTCACCTCCTTATACCTACCGTTATCATCTGGAAAGAGGCTGGGAAATGAAAGTGAAGTAATCAATCTAGTCGGATATTTCTGGTTAAGATTCGATGAAATTCTAAGTTCAATTGGGCAATCACTCGTATCCGATCGTTTAAGACTTTTCTTCTGAAATAATTCAACATGCCCGTCTACTTTTGTTCCTTGAGAGCCACCTGGACAAAATAAAATAAACTGTCATAGGCAATTATTAATCAGTTAATCAATTATTTTATAAATTGTCGAAATTATTTTAATGTTCAAATGAACTTTAAATAAAAACATATATTGACGTAAAAGATAATTAAATTTTTTTAAATGCTATCGACGTAAAAGAAAAAGAGATGCAAAATATGATTACGCCATTATTTAACCTTTCTCTTCTAACTCAACGTATTCATAAAATCTTATTACACATTTTAAGTCATACAGACGAAAGGGATAATGACGGCACTCCCAAAAATGATGATAGGGATTACAAAATTGATGGGAATTTCATTGCATTTGGGAATGAAACATTCCCAAAACTGATGATACTTTAACATAAGTTTCGGGATTGCCAATTTAACATAATTAAACGATTAATAATTTAATCATATGTTCACACATATGTTTAAATTCCTGATTTAGCATAAGAGAGTGAAAATAATTGTTTTTGTCTCTTGTTTAATGAACAATTATTTGCACTTTATCCCATTAAATAAAGCAAACAATTCGCTCTCTTCTGTTCAATCACTGTTTAGAACATAATTGATTTATATATTAATAAAAATTATTAATTAATTTATATAAAATTGTAAATAATTAATAAAACGTGAATAATTAATTTATAAAAATGGAATTAATAGCAATTTTCCACTGATTTGAATTTTTATTTAAAAATACAATAAAATATTTTTACTGGGAAATCAAAATTTTAATTCGGTACACACGAAGTAATTCGTAAGTAATACAAATTTGCATTAGTAACATTAATTTGGAAGTAATATAGTAATATTTAGAATAATAAATATTTGCAAATCATAGGTTAATCATACCAATAAGGCTATTTCAAAATAGTTTATAGATTTGGTTGTCGAGTTGAGCATTTTAAATGGATTCAGTACAAAGCGAACTTAGATAATTTTAGAGCGCTCTTTTATCAGTGAAAATACACACCCTTTGTCGCTAAGGCTTTGCATGTCATAAAGTTACTGCCCCTGCATCTTTGAGAGGCGTCAATGTATTTGCATTAAGTTCTTAAATATTGATTAACCAAATAAGGAGAATTTGATTATATAAGGAGAATTTAAATACGAGATTATTGAGTTTTATTAACATCATCTTTTAATTTCATCTTTGTGAAATAACATCTTATGTGAATTTTGATATATTTAAGAACAGTTTTAAGTATTTACGTATGTATATATTTAAAGAAAATTTTATCCATTGATTTTGGTAAAAATTTCAACAAAAAACAAATTTTAAAAACTTTAAAATCCAAAATATTTTTTTAAATATAAGATTTGATTCTCTGTATAAGACTTTAGCTTTTGATGCAAAGATCATAAAAATTGTTTAAAACAGTTTTAAATAAATAAGAATTAATTATATCGGATATGACTTTTAATCTTTATTTCAATGTTCAACGATAAGATCTTAATAGATCTCAATTAGATCTTATGTGTCGTTCCTTGCCTACATATCTTTATTTCAATGTTCAACGATTAGATCTTAATATTTAAAATATTTTAAATTAAATATTTTTATATTTTAATATAAATATTTTTTAAATATTTATATTTATATAAATTTTATGTGTTGTTCCTTGTCTGCATATTCTCTCCATCGATAGCCAGCTAATAAATGATGTTTGTATTTTTCGGATTTTGTTAAAATTGAATTTATATAATAAATTAAAAAAAATCATTTTGCGATTCAGTAAGAACGACACCTGTAGGAAGTAGAGATATGCATATAATTTTTGAGCTACTGATAAACCGTTCCTGATAAATACGCATTCATGTTTTAATACGCAAAAACATATATAATGGCAACACATATATAGTATACAGCATAATAGTCAAACTATATTTCATAAACATATGAGATTAATAGGACATGATATTAAAAACTGTAAATTATTTATTTTAGAACATATTGTTGGAGAAAATAAGACAATATTAAATCAAAAACTATTAGAATAAAGAGAAGATTTTTGGATTAAAACGCTTAATTCCATGTACCCATTAAGATTGAATGACGCGGTACAAGGAATTGACAGAAGTAGTATAATACATAATAAACAACTATATTATAATAATCCAGTTAAACGCAAACCAAGAAGTCATGGTGATAAAATGAATAGGAAAAATAGTTAAAAATATTAAAAAAGATATGTATATAAATGAACAATTAGAAATATTAAAACAACTTTTTAGTGGTAATAAGCTAAAAGATCTTTGTAAATATAAGAAGTTTTTCTAAACATATCATATGTTCAATAAATCAAAAATTAATTAACGACTATGATAGGCTAAGTTGTATAATAGACAGTTATTGTAATACAAAATACTATAATCGTACAATAAATGTTAATAATAACAATAGAAAATATACATTAACCATAAACTTCATTAATAAATGTATAGATAACATAAATATAGCCGGACTTTTAAATAATTCTAAATGTAAAGAAATAATAGGGTCAGATTTAAGTAAATATATTCCTAAAATAAGGTATAAACTCCTACCACCATTAGGACGAAAAATTTGTAATTATAATAAAGAATTAAAATCAATATGTAACGATAATATTAGAAACATAATGGAAACAGAATGCAATTGCAAAAGTCTTAATTTTGATAAAATAAATGAACATATATGCACATATATGTGCACTCATAATCTATAATTTACAATTCGTTATATAATGACTTGAATGCTTACTTTGGGAAATTATTTAATAGTAAAAGATAAATACATCAAAGATAAACATTTGGAAAACTTATTTATTAGATGAAATTAGAGAGAAAATGAAAATAACAAACAATTATAAAAATAAAGATTAAATTAATAAAGATATGTACACAGAACTTACCAAATTAAAGCATAACTATATATATAACAAATATTGATAAATATAGTAATAACTTTGCCTTTATATGCAAAATGCTTTATTATGATATACTAATGAAAGAGCTTAATTCAAATGATTTAAATGTAAATCCAACATATGAACGTAGTGAGTTGAGTTTAGAAACAATTATTACAAGTCATCGTTCTATAATGGATAAAAAGGGTATAAATGTTGAATTAGATAATAAAACTATACCTATATTATATTGGAATCCAAAATTACATAAAAATCCAATAAAACCTAGGTTCATATGTAGTGCGTTTAAATGTACATTAAAACCACTTTCTGTCTATATGAATAAAATACTTAAAGTAATTAAAGCACACTTTAAAAATATTGCAAGGTAATCGAAATTAATACTGGTATAAAACACTATTTCAGTATTAATTCTACAAAAGAATTTTTAGAACAGACAAAAGGAAAAAATTTTCAAAATATAAATACATACGATTTTAGTACGCTTTATACAAATCTAGATTTAGTAGATATTAAAGATGCATTAGAAAATTAATTAATCTTATATTTTGATATATATATATATATATATATATATATATATATATATATATATATATATATATATATATATATATATGTTATAACCATAACGCATAACTAACAAAAATTAAACCATCAAGTAAATATAAATATATTGATAAAATTGAATTATTAGAATCCTCAAATATTTTAATAAATCAAAATTATTTAAAGGTAAGGACATATATATGTCCTTATATATTAAGGACATATATACTATAGTTCGCTTACAACGTCTGTTAATTATTAGTCAATTCATAAAAATGAAGTTTATTTTAAATTTCAATTTTTTATTTTAACTTGATTTAAATTATAGAAAATCTAAAACAATTATTTATTTTATTATTTAATTATCAAAATTTTGATTTAACATTATTATGTTTTGTTTATTTTTTAATTATATTAAATACGTAGACTCAGTTAGCTGATTTGATTAATATCAATTAACATTTCAAATGTTTCTTATTCTAAAAGATATTCGATTAATCTAAATAATTTGCAAAATCAATTACAATTATCGAAGCTAAGATCGACAAGAAAGCTTTCTCCGTTTTTTCTGTATATCCATTTCCGTCTGAAATGCAGCATTGCGAGATGAAAGTTCTGACTTGACTCGTATACGGATGACGCGTTAATTGTTCGCATTAGTTTGCGATGCCCGTTTCGCAATATAGACGACACGCAATACAAAGTCAGCACAAATAGAAAACAAATAAAACAAGAACGAAAATCACAGATATTAATGATAGATGAACGCTGTGAATAACATTTGGCTACAAACGATTTTGATAACTGTGTTGAGATTGAAGTTGTATTTTTAAATGTGCATATAATCAAAATTATATAAATTATGCTAAATAAATTATAATAATAATTAAATATATAAATTATATTTATTTAATTATATTAAATAAATAAAATATTTTTTAAGTATTATCAATTTAATGATTAATTTCAATTAAATTCGCTTATCGATTTATGGACTTATTACTGTAAAATCTTTAGGTACTGTAATTGGGTAAAAAGATTAAGACAATGTTAATTGAGTAACAGCTTGCAAAGGAAGAACTATTGAACTTAAATAATCAGTTTAAAATGCACTAACATAAACGTATCTTATGAATATCACGTAATTTGACTGTAAAAATATCACATGTTGTCTCTGAACACTATTTTGCACGGTAATCCAATAATATTATAAATTTTTAATTTGAAACAATTTTCTTTTAGACATAACTCAAATCGCATTATTCCACAAAATGACAACCACATTTATTTTTAATAATGTAGTTTTAATTATTATATTATTAAATAATTATTTTAATTTTTAATATTATTTTTATTATCTAATTTTTATTATCTTTTAATGATTTTTAATTAATATTTAAGTACCGAACTTTACATATAAAGTTTATCACGACGTTATTTCCAAATGAAATTTCTTATTATTTACGATAAATGCTTCGGTACTCTTACCATTTAAATATATTGAATTTATTCATTATTTATTAAATTATTTATTAATAATTTAATGACTACATTGTGAATTTATCTTAATAACAACATTCGTTGCTTAATAATTCTATTCTATTACGTGTTTTTCGTCGAATCAATTAAGTTTCTAATTTTTTATTTCACAATAAAGCATTAATTTTACTTTAAGACTATTTTTCGCAAGATTTTTACTAAAATAAATAGAAAAATATCACAAAGCGACAACATCGTACAGTAGTTTTTAAGTAGCTCTTAAGAGGTTGGATTGGTGTAAGAGTACCCAAGAATTTTACCTGTGCAGGAATATGCTTATTTGAAATATAAATATAAATTAAATATTTATGTTAAAAAAATAAATTAAATAATTATAAATTTGAAAATTACGAATTCACCCATTAGCATATGCTTAGACACTTTCAAATGCTTGAGATAATAAAATGATAGCAGTAATTACAATTGAAGTATTTGCGTTAAAATAGAGCAATAAAAAAGTTGATAATTATTTTAGAAAGTATAAGCAAACATCAGGGAATTTGTAGCAATCAGCTATTTTGATGTACTATCATCGAGATGATAATTAAATATTTAAATCAAATTAGCATAAACAGTTTAAAGTTTCAGAGCTCAAAATTATTCAAAAATAAACAAACTCGTTGAACAGTAATTCCAAAATAATAAGCTATTTTAAACGATTAAATTTACGAATAAACATTTGAATTCAATACTAAATGTCAACTCACTTCATTTAAGGGTAAAGGACATATTGGCTGGTATTGCAATGCGACGTTTTCAACCCTAAAGTAGTCGGATTTCTGCACCAATGTTAGTAGGCTGATTGCGCTATCAATTTCATGCACAGCAGCTCTATGCGAAAATAAAGGAATGAAAACTTTATAATTTTGCCTATTACTCTAATTTTAATCTTAGATCTCGAAGTGCACATGCTGCAATCTTTTGCTTCTTTTCAATTTTATCACCATCTTGACCTTGCGTACTCAATTGAGATAGGCTGTCCGTTAAATTTTCATTATATGAAGCATCTCTTTAAAAACAGCAACAGACTAAATTAATTAAATTTATAATTAATTAAAAGTTAAGGAATAAAAATCATGTTTATTTAAATTAGCGAAGGTGTAATTTACTTAAATTACACCGGCCATGGAACACCCTCATGAGGAGGCAAAACACCAGACAGCATTCTATATATCTTCATCAGACCAAGATATAGAATCGAATTATTCTCGCAATATTTAAAGTCTCTACGTATGACCAGTTATCCTATGTGTGACGACAAACGTCAACAACTGTAGACACGTTTCGCTCTAACGGAGCTCATCAGTATCGTGACTTCAATAATCATCCATAGGCACCTTAACACACGCTTAAACAGTGTTTAAAGCTCGAAAAACAGAACTACCCTTAATCTGAATCATCGAAGGGAATTTAGCATAAGCTCTGTGCATAGCAGTGCGTATGTCACTGTCATGCACAGAGCGCCTTCTTCTCGTCACTTTTCGTCTAATCGCTGTCGACTCCCCATCGTTCATCAGCCCCATTTCTTAAACGACACTCGTCCCAACTCTCTATCGCTGCCTTCCCGTCATTCCCTATTACTTCACGTTCCCAATTACTCTAACAACTGCGGTCTCCGATCCTTCCTCGTCACCGCCACCCTCGCTTGGAATCAGCTCTCTTTCGACGTCCGCCGCGCTCCTTCCTATATTACATTCAAATACTTCCTTCGTTCCCATATTATCGGCACATTATTTAGATTTCTGTTTTTTTTGTGTGGTCATGTAAGCGTGCGCCAGCAGGCATGTTGTTCAAAGCTTGTCAAGCACGCAGACAATATATACGAAATTTTGTTTGGGTTTTGATAAGCAAAATAAAGCTCAAAGAGCTGTTTGAAACCTTTTGTTACCTATTTTAAAAAACGCTTAGCAAATAGGCAAGACAAAACTATAAAAATTGCAAATTTAATTAATATCTATGGTCACATCTAAAATAAAAAATTGGTGCATTTCAAAAAATAATCTAAAATAAAAAATCAGTCATTCAACGAATTTAAACTGTACGAAATAGAACACAAACACAACGCTAAACACGTTTCGTCTTTATGGAACTCAAACGTGAACATGATCTTTACTCATCGGCACCTTAACACAAACAACCACAAGTATATTGATGTAGTTATCTACTAATCTATAAATTCAATTATATTTTACGCAAAGGAAAAGTTAAACAGCTGCTAACTTAATGTAGTTCTAGAACTACATCAAGAACTTTGTACGTAGTAGTCTTATAAGAACAAAGCTCGTCTACGCTTGTTTAAATACATTGAATAACTGAGCATCCACGTAAATCAAGGTGTAGATCATTACAAGTTTTAATCATAAACATTTTGAAATATAAATGAAATATCTCGTGGATCCTAGACTGTTTTTCATCTTATACGTCTCAGAAATATAATTGAATTTATTAATAAGCACATAAATACATCAATATAGTTATGGCAGTGTGTGTTAAGGTGTCTCTAAAAATGGGTAATGTTCACGCTACTAACGAGTTCCATAAGGACGAAACAAATGTTTAGAGTTGTGACCACACATAAAAAACACGTGTCCAGCGTTAGACCAGTATTTCGCTAGACACGAAATACGTGTCTAGCGATGAATCTGCGAACAAAACAAGTAGATAAAGTTCGTTCTTAGTTTTATTCATAAACATTTTGAAATATAAATGGAATCTCTCGTGGATACTGTGCTGTTTTTCATCTTATACGTCTAAAAAATTTAATTGAATCCATTGATTAGCAGAGAATTACATCAATATACTTATTTTTATTAAAAAATATTATTAAAAATATTATTTAAAATAAAAACGTACTTTACATAATTACTGCTTCCGTCAGGTAAATATTCATAGACAGATTTTAACGAACTGTGATCGAGCGTTACAAATATATTTTCAATGTCGTCCTGTGAATTATCCATCAGTAGCAATTCTAGGGCATTATCTAAAACACATACGAAATAAAATTACTATAAATCTAGAGCAGTTTTTTAACATATTGATCATGACCCACTAATTAGTTCACAGAAATAGTATTTATGGGTAACGAACATTTCAAATGTTAAAAGAAAATTGCAGAAACAAATAAAATTAAAACACGCATATAATTAAAGATTTATATTATCTGTAAATTTTATTAAACAACGTGAATTCGAGCTACAAATGATTCCATATGCTGAAGCGATTGATATCAGTGCCTTATGAAGACAGTCTGAGATCACTAGGACTTGAGACGGTCACATGGACCCGTCGGTACACGGATATATGCCCAGTTTGGCATTTATTAAAACGTCCCCATCACCCTCTGTAAAGTAGGGTTCAATTACCCTAATCCTAAGTTCGTAGTTATTACGTGGTTCAAATGATCTTCGAGGTCATTCTTTAACTATTCAAGAAGCAGGGTACAGAAATTGAGCGCGATGCAATTTGATAGAAGACTTTGATAGAAGAACTTTGAAACAACCTTAATGCAGACGCCGTCTGCATCAAGACGGCGTCACCCCGTCTTAAAACCTCCCTTTACGGAGGGAGGTTCTAAGACGGGGAGTCGAGGAAGTATCCACATTATTTTGGATTTATTAGGATTCAGAGTAAAACGAAGATACTAACGATTATTGAAAATTGAGGCAAGAGAGTTGGAAGCAGAAACATTAAGATTATGAATACGATAAACAGGTGCATGAGCATAGATAAGAATGTCATCTAAATGTCATATTGCATAACATGGAAGTTAAATGTATAAGAAATAGAAGACAAATCACCGACAAGAGAGAAAAGCAAAGGTACACAATGACGGAATAACGGAGAAGCGGCAGTGTTCATAAACTGTATTGTTGTATTCAATCGAAACCAAACATTGACTCTCGATAATTGCCGAAGATGCAGAAGAAGCCATATATACCCTTTTGTAACATGGAATTGTAAAGAGTACCAGTCTGTTTACAAGATTTGAATCGATAAAATTCTCGCACCTGCCGGTATCTACAAGAGCCTCGGCTAACTTACCCTCAATACGAATACGCGCCAGTGAATTCTGATATATCGAAGAAGGTTTAAAGATTGAACAGATCGCAGATGAAGTAGATATCAGAATCCTATGTTTTGAGCGGCATACCTTGGCGAAATGCCTAGATTTTCGGCATCTGAAACATGTGACATCACGTGCCGGACATTGAGTACGATTATGATAGTTATTGCCGCAGAATAAGCATAATTTACTGTTACAGAGGGCAGCGTTAAACAATTGTTAATGAGTTTCAACGAATTGTTTGAATTCGTCATTTCTTGCGTAATAGTCGCTAGACTCGTATTGTCGGAGGGAACAGATAAGGCTGCTTGTTGTTGAGCTGTCTCTAATGATGCTGCCATCGACACGATTTCGTCTAGGTCACTTTTGTTTGACTCGAGAATCCTTTCTCGAATATGGGAGTTGTATCCCTTGAATGAACGAATCTGTGATGTAATTTTTGCGATTTATTTCCGCGTCTACTGCTTGAAAATAACATTGTGAGGCGAGATCTTCCAGTTGTCGAACATATTTAGAGATGCATACCGATTTTTCTTGGCGGAATGTATGCAATTGGAATTGCGCAAAAATGACGTTGATTGGTTTCTTGAACTTTTCATTAAGTGTATTAATGGCGGAATCAAATGTAGCACATCTTTAAAAAGCTTGTAGAGACGTGAAGATAGCAGATTAACGAGTATAAATCTCTTCTGTTCATCTGTAATATCCGTTTGCAAAGACAAATAGTTGAACAGCTTCTGACGCCAATGATTCCACTCGTCTTGAGCGTTACCCGCGTCCGGCTTTAGACTTAACGTGCTGGGTGTTATAAGCTTTTCCATGTGACGATAGTCGAAACTTTACTGAATAAATTGTTGTAGACTTCATACCAAATGATGGTTTTATTCAGTAAGCTATAATTAAATAAATACAAGGAAACAAGGTAACAAGCATAAGCAATGTTTATCATCCTCCCAGAACTCTATCCTATTTTCCCTCCCTCACCTTCCGAAGTCTCATCTGTTCTCATGTCCTTTCCAAACAAAACCCCACATGCCGATCCACTGCCTACCCCCATTCTTAAATTCATATGCTCATCGATATCCCCTTTCCTCACCACCTTGTTAAACTCGTCCATGCGAGGTCGTATCTGTCCATCAAACTGGAAATCCACCATCGTTCGTCACCTTTTTTAAAAACAATCGCTCGACCCCTCACTTCCTGTTAGCAATCGTCTCATTTCACTCCTCCCTACACTTTCCAATATCTTAGAGCGCCTTATCTAAATACAGATCAACGTTTATCTATCTTAATCAAATCTGTACCCTCCTTTACAATCCGCTTTCCGCTCTAATCACTCCACAGAAATCGCATTCATGATAGTTTACAACGACCTACACATTTTCGTGGCAAGGCTCAATATACTGTTCTCATCTCCCACGACCTCTAATCTGCCTACGACATCGTCGACAACTCCATCCTCCTTACTCGCCTTCGTTATGAGTACGGTTTTTCTTCCTCCTCCGTATCATATTTTGCCTCATATCTATCCGACCGTACCTTTTGAGTCTGTTCAAATTTATCATTCTCTCCTCCTATCCCTATTTCCTTCGGGGTCCCACAAGGTTCCATCCTAGGACCCATGATTTTCTCTCATCTACTCACCGATCTCTCTCCCTTTATCAAACCTCACTTCTTTAATGTCATGCAATACGCCGATGACATCCTCATATATGTTCATGCACCCGCACATCGCATACACGATATCGGCATTTCTGCCTCCAACTGTCTTTCTTATATCTACGAACGTCTCTCTAATCTCTAGCTCGTTCTAAACCCTGACAAGTCTAAAATAATGTGGATCCTTTCCCGTAAACTAAGCATATCTCTCCCACTGTATCTTTTGTCTCATCGATCATCCCCATAGTACACAATCTCACTTTCATAGGTTTTCATTTTGATAATTACCTTTCCCTTAAACCCCTTGTCCGTGACAAGGTCCGCTCATCTATCTTAATTCTCCGTGACATCCGCCGTATCCGCCCCCTTATAGACTTCCGTTCTTGTATGTCTCTTCTTTCATCGCTTCTTTTCCCTAAAATCGATTACTGCCTCAGCCTTCTCGCAAATTCTCCAAAATCAATCATCATACCCCTACAACGAATTATCAAATCTGCCGTTCGAGTGCTCTTTCGTCTCCGTCGCTTCGACCACACATCCACATATCTTGCCTAACTCTCCTGGCCCACCATCCACATCCGCATCAAACTCCGCCTTCTCGTAACTTTTCGTCTCATTACAGTCGGCTCCCCATCGTTCATCAAACTTCCTTTCTTAGATGGCACTCGCCCCACCTCGCTATCGCTGCGTTCCCGGCATACCCGCTTACTCCACCTTCTCAATTACTCCAAAAACTATGGTCTCCGATCCTTCCTCGTCGCCGCCTCACTCGCCTGGAATCAACTCCCTCTCGACGTCCGCCGCGCTCCCTCCTTTATCACATTCAAACATCTCCTCCGTTCACACCTTCTCCACACATGATTTACATTTTTGTTTTGTTGGGGTGATATAAGCGTGCGCTGGCACGCATTTGCCACTTTAAAATAATTTTTTTATATACAAGTTTTGACGATTATCCGTTGCCTCACATTGAAGATATAGTATCAAGTTAGTCAATATACGATTTATACTGATATCGATCTTACATCTGCTTATCATCAAGTTCCTATAGACGAGCCTGAAATTGCTTTAACTTGAAGCAGATGGATATTAATATGAATTTTGCAAAATACCGTTTGGACTAACAAATGCCGTACCAGCTTTTCAACGCGTTTTGAATATAATCATTTCGGACGAATATTTGGAAGAAACTCATGCCTATCTCGACTAAGAAGTCATATGCGGGATAGATAAGGATGATCAAGACCGAAATTTAATGCCTGTTATAGAAATCGTAAGAAAATACAATATTTCGTTAAATACGGACAAGACAAGAAGTGCAACAAATGTTATAAGCTTACTTGGCTATCAAATTTCTAAAATTCATAAAAAACTGATTCTAATGAGAAAAATGTCTAAACTCTCTTCAATTGCCTACATGCAAGCAGGTATTACAACTAGTAATGGGCTTATTTTCACACTATTCTAAATGGATTAAGGACTTTTCTTTCAAAATACGTCCTCTCGTCGAAGTACACACATTTCCGATAGCACGTGAGACTAAAAATTCGTTTGAATCTATTCACCAACAAATCGTTGAATCTACTCTTAGAACAGTTGATTTTTCTATTACATTTACTGTCGAGACTGACGCATCGAATTATTCTGTTGGAGTAGTACTTTCTCAGCATCATAAACATATCGCTTATTACTCAAAGATGTTAGATAAAACAGCGATACATCAGTCATCTATTAAGAAGGAAGTCTCTGACATAATACTTGCCCTGATACATTGGATACGTGGGACAAAAGTCCCACGTATCCAATGTATCACAAGTTTCACGAATGTGAAAGATAGTCCTCGATCGGTCAGCACAAATTGAGGGGCCCAAATATATTAAATACTGAAGTCAAACATTCCATTACAGAAAAACTGCTTGTGTCTGCACAGACAAATCCGAAAGGAAAACGGGAAAATTCATGGACTATCGTTAACCAGTAAGGATGATCATATTTTGTAGGTTGGGTCCCTTTTAATCAATGACCTAAAGTTTAAAAGGATACGTGGCCTTGATTAAGTGTGCTTATGGAAGTTTTTAAAATCTAGGCTTAAGACGTAAATATTCATCGCAACTATTAATAACAGTTTTGATATTGTCCAAGTTATAAGGTAAAATTTCCCGTCGAATATAATGAGCTAAACGAGTTCAACCAGGATGACATAATTGACAGTGGAGCTCAGCAAGTCTATCAAGACGTCTCAAAGCTCCGCAGACATCTCTAGACAAGGAATAGGCAAAAATATTTAAAGTCTCAGGTCTGTACACAATTTCAAAAGCATATTCTGAAAGTTCCATCTTCCATTGTTCAATTTTATCATTCTTGATTTTGCTTCGCCTGTGTTTATTGAATATAAATGCAATCGATCGCTGATCGCTTATCACAGTAAACTTTTGTCCCACGTATCCAATGTATCAGGGCAAGTATTATGTCAGAGACTTTCTTCTTAATAGATGACTGATGTATAGCTGTTTTATCTAACATCTTTGAGTAATAAGCGATATGTTTATGATGCTGAGAAAGTACTGCTCCAACAGAATAATTCGATGCGTCAGTCTCGACAGTAAATGTAATAGAAAAATCAACTGTTCTAAGAGTAGATTCAACGATTTGTTGGTGAATAGATTCAAACGAATTTTTAGTCTCACGTGTTATCGGAAATGTGTGTACTTCGACGAGAGGACGTATTTTGAAAGAAAAGTCCTTAATCCATTTAGAATAGTGTGAAAATAAGCCCATTACTAGTTGTAATACCTGCTTGCATGTAGGCAATTGAAGAGAGTTTAGACATTTTTCTCATTAGAATCAGTTTTTTATGAATTTTAGAAATTTGATAGCCAAGTAAGCTTATAACATTTGTTGCACTTCTTGTCTTGTCCGTATTTAACGAAATATTGTATTTTCTTACGATTTCTATAACAGGCATTAAATTTCGGTCTTGATCATCCTTATCTATCCCGCATATGACTTCTTAGTCGAGATAGGCATGAGTTTCTTCCAAATATTCGTCCGAAATGATTATATTCAAAACGCGTTGAAAAGCTGGTACGGCATTTGTTAGTCCAAACGGTATTTTGCAAAATTCATATTAATATCCATCTGCTTCAAGTTAAAGCAATTTCAGGCTCGTCTATAGGAACTTGATGATAAGCAGATGTAAGATCGATATCAGTATAAATCGTATATTGACTAACTTGATACTATATCTTCAATGTGAGGCAACGGATAATCGTCAAAACTTGTATATAAAAAAAATTATTTTAAAGTGGCAAATGCGTGC
Organism: Pomphorhynchus laevis; assembly: GCA_012934845.2. Classification (NCBI taxonomy): domain Eukaryota; kingdom Metazoa; phylum Acanthocephala; class Palaeacanthocephala; order Echinorhynchida; family Pomphorhynchidae; genus Pomphorhynchus; species Pomphorhynchus laevis. Next base: position 83,333 of record WNNJ02001646.1, on the reverse strand, counting down.
CAGCGCACGCTTATATCACCCCAACAAAACAAAAATGTAAATCATGTGTGGAGAAGGTGTGAACGGAGGAGATGTTTGAATGTGATAAAGGAGGGAGCGCGGCGGACGTCGAGAGGGAGTTGATTCCAGGCGAGTGAGGCGGCGACGAGGAAGGATCGGAGACCATAGTTTTTGGAGTAATTGAGAAGGTGGAGTAAGCGGGTATGCCGGGAACGCAGCGATAGCGAGGTGGGGCGAGTGTCATCTAAGAAAGGAAGTTTGATGAACGATGGGGAGCCGACTGTAATGAGACGAAAAGTTACGAGAAGGCGGAGTTTGATGCGGATGTGGATGGTGGGCCAGGAGAGTTAGGCAAGATATGTGGATGTGTGGTCGAAGCGACGGAGACGAAAGAGCACTCGAACGGCAGATTTGATAATTCGTTGTAGGGGTATGATGATTGATTTTGGAGAATTTGCGAGAAGGCTGAGGCAGTAATCGATTTTAGGGAAAAGAAGCGATGAAAGAAGAGACATACAAGAACGGAAGTCTATAAGGGGGCGGATACGGCGGATGTCACGGAGAATTAAGATAGACGAGCGGACCTTGTCACGGACAAGGGGTTTAAGGGATAGGTAATCATCGAAATGGAAACCTAAGAAAGTGAGATTGTGTACTATGGGGATGATCGATGAGACAAAAGATACAGTGGGAGAGATATGCTTAGTTTACGGGAAAGGATCCACATTATTTTAGACTTGTCAGGGTTTAGAACGAGCTAGAGATTAGAGAGACGTTCGTAGATATAAGAAAGACAGTTGGAGGCAGAAATGCCGATATAGTGTATGCGATGTGCGGGTGCATGAGCATATATGAGGATGTCATCGGCGTATTGCATGACATTAAAGAAGTTAGGTTTGATAAACGGAGAGAGATCTCCAAGCAGAAGAGAAAAATAGAGGACCTATGACTGAATCTTGTGGGATCCCGCAAAAAATAGGGATGGGAGGGGAGGATGATGAATTAGAACATACTCGAAATGAACGGTCGGATAGACATGAGGCAAACCATGCTACAAGGGAAGAAGAAAAACCGTAATCATAACGAAGGCGTGAAAGGAGGACGGAGTGGTCAACAATGTCGAAGGCGGAGGAGAGGTCGAGGGAGATGAGAACACTATATAGAGCCTTGTCTCGAGAAATGAGTAATGTCGTTGTAAACTTTCATGCAGGTGATTTCTGTGGAGTGATTAGAGCGGAACGCAGATTGGAAAGGAGGGTACAGATTGGATGACGAGAGATTAGCGTTGATCTGTATAAAGACGAGACGTTCTATAAGCTTAGCAAGAGTAGGGAGTAGTGAAATGGGGCAATAGCTTGAAGGAAGTGAGGGGTCGAGCGATTGTTTTTTAGGAGACGAACGATTGCGGATTTCCAGTGTGAAGGGAAGATACGTCTGCGGATGGACGAGTTAAACAAGGTTGTGAGAAATGTGGATATCGATGAGAATATGGATTTAAGTATATGGGTAGGCAGGGGATCGGCAGGTGAGGTTTTTCCGGGCAAGGACTTGAGATCAGATGACACTTCGGAAGGTGAGACAGGGATAAGATGAAAGAGTTCCGGAAGGATGCGGCTAGGCGGGGCTGAGTGGGATAGGATGATATCGGGATGTGAGAGAGCAACGTGGATACTTTGGTCTGGAGAAATGACGAATAATCATGGGGATTGATGTTGCAGGGCGAAGAGGAGCGAGCAAGGATTGAGTTAAAAGTATGCCAGAGAGTCTTCAAGTTGAATGAGGTGATGATTTTACGCTACCAGAAGGAGTTGCATTTGGTACGTAGTAGGTGGAGATGAGACCGGCGATGAGCCATATAGGGGTCACGGAAAGACGGAGTGATCGAGCGGAAATCATGTCTTAGAGAGCGGTGATATACTCGAAAAGCATGACGGAGTCGACGCTTTGAGAGTAGGCACTGGATGTCAAACCATAGGACATGGTGCAATCGACGGTGAGGGTTAGGCTTGAAGGGCAAGAGAATATCGAGAGTGGATGTGAGTTCAGAGTCGAAAAGAAAGGCGAGATCGTGAGGAGAGGAATATGTTATTGTGGGATAGGAAAGAGACGATTTGAGTAAGGCAGAGCGCAGAAGAGAGAGGTCAAGATTTCTCCAAGAGCGACGTAGGATTGTAGGTGTGTGAGGAGGGGTGTGATTGTGAGTGAGATCAAGGGTGACGAGATAGTGATCGGATAGACCAGGATCGAAAATAAACAGTGAGGTGTAGGCAGCAAAATGATCGGGGACAGGGATGATGTCGAGTGCCCAACCAAGAATATGTGTGGGGCAGTGGAAATGGGTGTGTAGTTATAGTTTGATAAAATGTTGATGAACTGGATTGACTCGGTGCAAAAGGAGCGGTCTAGGCGGATGTTAAAGCCTCCAAGAACGATTGAAGGAATTGAGGACAAAGAACACTGAGACAGAAGGTCAGCGAGTTCGTTAAAAAATAAGTATGTAGGAGCTGATGAACCAGGACGGTATACAATGGCAAGATCTAGAGTGATCGGGTTAGAAGAACGACAAGTTAGCAGTTCAAATGAGCAGAGACTGAAATGGGAAGTGATTTTGCGAATAGACGCGGGGTGAAGGGCGAATGCGACAATGCCGCCCTGATTAGAGAATTTAGAAGGGGATTTGCTGAAGGGGCGAGCGGATTCGACTAGTGAGCAACCGGCAGAGAGCAAACGGCGGATGGAGAGGTCGTCAGAATCGGTGTGCCATGATTCTGCGATGTATAAGAGATCGATGGATTGCTTGGTGAATAGGTGGAGGATGATATTGGCTTTATTGAGAATAGATCTAGTGTTGAGGAGGTCAAGGCGGAAACCGTGTGTGGTGGTGACAGGGGCTAGTGGAGAAGACACATAGGGGAGATTGAGCGCCATTGAATTTTTGGGCGGGTGTGGACAACTTGAAAATTTCCGTCCATGTTTCGGATGGAGAGAGATGTTTCGCCGTTTTCCTCGCCACGGCGTTTTTCAATGCTGGCAGATGAGAGTTGAGCGATTTCGGAGGGGGTGCGATCGCGGAAAATGCGATTGGCTGAAGATGACATGAGTTTGAATCGTTGGGAGAGGACAGAAGACGCGTGAGAGCAATGCTTGAAAACAATTTTTAGGAGAGGGGTCTGGGAAGGATTAGATTGATAAGATTTATTTAGGCGGATGAATGCGACAGGAGAGATGTTGTTGAAAAAGGATGGTTTATCCGCAGGAACAAGAGTCGAGAAGATGGATCTGAATGCGAAAACATCGTGGTCGAGACGTGCTTGTGGAGATGAAGAGGTGGAAGGAGTGATATTAGTGACGATGACGCAACGATCGCGAGAAGGAATGCGTTTCCGTAAAGGAGGACGAGTAACGTGGCTTGGTGAGATCACGATAGGAGAAAGGGAGTTTAAGATATCAAGGGAGTAGGTTTAACAGCAGAAGACAAATATGATTTGGATAATATAGAGGGTGGTGAGCGATGCGAGGAAAGGTTATGAGTGGAAGGATTGTGAAGGTTGGTGGAGGTGATTTTGATTGAGGGATGTAGGGTATTGAGAAACCCGACAGAAGGGAAGATACGGTGGTGTGGAGAAGTGAATACATGGGATTAGAAGTGCATGTGATGACAGGATCAGTGGGTTGACAAAGGATATCAGAAACGACCGGGGTGGTTTAAGTGGACATGTTGGAGGTTAATATGTTCATATACAGTCATATACACTGACTGTTCTTGAATAATCTATCACCAAGCTACATTTCTTTGAATTCTTAACAATCAGATGTTGGGTTCACCATGGCGACTATATCGTATTATTCCGCTTGTCAAAAGACGTTTATTTTCCGTTATAATAAATTAAAGTTCAGGCTGTGTGTAGCGTCGTGAGTCCGTTGTGATCAGTTTCCATGATTTGACATCGTCTGAGAAAAGTTTTGGGAGTGGTACTCGCACAGTTGTAATTGCGTTGATAGAAATTAGTGATTCACTTCCGGACAACGAAAAAGTTAGATTTATGCCGTCCAAGAAAACTCTGACTGAGTATGCATTCAGCACATGGATTGTCAAGTAAACCAAAAGACACCGACTTATACGATCGATCAAAGACGACAATATCTTCTCGCATCGTCCCTTTTGTTGATGACGCAATTTTTGCCATAGCAATTGTTACTACATCTTTGTAGAGCGAATCGTAACTTAATTTGAGTTTACGAGCAACGTTGGAACGAATGAAATTGTTGGTATTCACGGTATCAACAATTGTGCTCACTAAAAAAAATTTTATGCGCATAGGGATATTGCTTGAATCAGCTGAAATTGCCCAAGACATTGCAAATGTTAAGTTTTGAGCCACTTTGACATACTCGAGAGAAATGTCCAACCTTTCCGCATTTCGAACATACTGCATCATTCGCTGGACATGAAGTCCGTTGATGCTTTGAAGTTTTTGCGTAAAAGAAACATTTCAAAATTCGGTGCAAGCGTTTTGAAGCTGCGAGAATTGTTTGGTCGGTATTTGAATCTATACTATTAGAAATTTCCTTGTCGTTAGTATGTGTAGGTATCTTCGTAGCTGCGATACTCGAAGTGTAATTAGAAGATTGGTCCATTTCAGCAGTATGGGAATGAGCATGTTCTACAACTTTTGCTTGTGCACATGCTACACTAAGGGTTAAGGATGTTTTTTCGAGCAATCGTTCTTTAATAACATTCGATTTAATAATAATAATAATACAAATTTATTTAATGTGGCAAATGCGTACAAGCTGTACGCTTACAAGTCCACAAACAAAATGAGAAAGTTAAGCAGTTAAATTGTTCAGATGGGATCGGATTTGTCGTTTGAAGCACTGCAGGGAAGTTGATTGGCGTATATGAATGGGCAGATGATTCCACGATAGAGGAGCAGCCACCAGGAAGGAGCGGAGTCCAAAGGAGGTAGAGTAGTTTGGGACATGTAAAAGAAGGGAATTACAGGAACGCAAGGAACAGTAAACAGGACGGGAATTATCAAGAAAAGGAAGGTTGAGAAATGAAGGGGTATGAAAAGTTACAAGGCGGAAAGCAACGATAAGAAGACGAATTTGAACACGACAATAAATTGTAGGCAAATCGAGAGAAGCAAGATGGTAGGATGTGTGATCAAAACGACGAAGACGGAGGAGAATTCGGACAGCTGCGTTGACGATGCGTTGTAGGGGAAGAAGAGTGGATTTAGGTGAGTTGGAAAATAGACTAAGACAATAATCGAGTCTAGAAAAAAGGAGAGATGATATGAGAGTCATACAAGAAGGGAAATCGATCAATCTACGAACTTGACGGAGGTTGCGGAGTATCAAGGTAGATGAGCGTACTTTATCTCTAACGAAAGGTTTAAGTGAAAGTCGGTTGTCAAAATGGAAGCCTAGGAAAACGAGATTATCAACGATAGGAATAATTGTAGAATTTAATGATACGGAGGGAGGTTCGAAGCCGAGGCGTCGAGGTAGGATCCACATAATTTTGGATTTATCAGGATTCAGAGAAAGGCGAAGGGAAGAAAGATGATTGGAAATTGAGACAAGACAGTCGGAAGCAGAAACACTAAGATCGCGAATACGATAAACAGGTGCATGAGTATAGATGAGAATGTCATCAGCATATTGCATAACATGGAAGTTAAATTTATGAGAAATCGAAGACAAATCACCAAGAAGAAGAGAGAAAAGTATAGGGCCTAATACGGAGCCTTGCGGAACACCGGACGGAATGGACGAAGGATGGGAGAGAGAAGAGTTAGAATATACGCGAAATGTACGGTTTGATAGATATGAAGAAAACCATGATACAGTGGGTAAAGAGAAGCCATAATCATGACGAAGGCGATGGAGAAGAATCGAGTGATCGACGATGTCAAAAGCAGACGATAGATCAAGAGAAACTATGACACTACATAATTTATGATCGCGCGATATGAGTAAGTCGTTATAAACTTTAAGACATGCAATTTCGGTAGAGTAATTAGAGCGAAAAGCGGCTTGGAAGGGAGGAAATAAGTTAGAGGAATAGAGATATGTATTAACTTGCTTAAGAACGAGACGCTCAAGGAGTTTAGAGAGGGTTGGGAGAAGTGAGATTGGACGGTACGAAGATGGTAGTGAAGAGTCGAGAGATTGCTTTTTGATGATAGGACGAACAGTGGCGCATTTCCAGATGGAAGGAAATGTACAGCTACGGATGGACGAGTTGAACAATGTGGTTAGGAAGGGTAAGATAAAAGTGCAGATATTTTTAAGTAAGTGAGTGGGAATTGGGTCAGAAGGAGAGGTTTTATTAGGTAATGACAGCAGAACCGAAGAAACTTCATCAGACGAAACGGGAAGAAGGTGGAATAGTTCTGGGAGGGAAGTATTTAAAGATAAGAGTGGGTACAAGGGGGCTATGGGTAGTAGGGAAAGTAAATTAGATAGCTTAGTTTGTAGATAAGAAGAAAATTCATCAGGATTTATATTACAAGGGGTAGATGATCGTGAAAGAATTGAGTTTAAGATTTTCCAATGAGATTTCGAGTTGGAAGATGACTCGAGTTGATTTCGCCAAAAGAGAGTACGTTTAGTACGTATAAGAATGAGATGTGAACGGCGTTGAGAAAAGTAGGAATCACGAAGATTTGGAGGGAGTGAGTTGGGTGAACGTTTAAGAAAGCGTTTATACATACGAAAAGAGTGACGGAGTCGACGCTTAGAAAGACTACAGTCAGAATCGAACCAGGGAGCATGGCGCAAGCGCTGGGAACGTCGAAGTCGACTAGGTAGAAGGTTATTGAGGATCGACGTAAGTTCAGAATCAAACAGAATGCAGAGATCATCGGGATAGAGATAGTTAAGAGGAAGTGAAAAGAGTGAAGAATTGAGTAAGGCTGTGCAGAGAATAGGGATATCGAGAAGCTTCCAGGGTCGACTTGGTGTAGATAATGGTAAAGGCGGAGAAGGAGGATGGGGACGAGTAAGAGTAAGAGTGACAAGGAAATGATCGGACAAACCAGGATCAGTAATTGACAAGGAGGTATAGTCATTGAAGCAGTTAGGAACAGCAATGATGTCGAGAGCACCGCCGAGAATATGAGTTGGGCTTGTTGAAAGTAATTTATAGTTAAAATCAGAAAAAAGATTAGTTAAAGTGATAGAGTCAGAGTCAGACGGGCGATCAAGACGAATGTTAAAGTCACCGAGAACAAAAGAAGGAGTATAAGACAATGAACAGTGAGACATTAGATCTGCAAGGTCGTTAAAGAAGATACGTGATGGGGCAACTGAACCTGGACGGTATACAATCACAAGTTCCAGAGGGAAAGGCGTTGATAATCTGCATATGAGTAATTCGAACGAGGTGTAACGGATGTTAACGTTGATTTTACGTAAAGACATTGGGTGACGAGCAATGGCAACAATACCGCCATGGTTAGACGCAGTAGATGTATGAGATGTAATTTGACGAGCTGATTCAACTAGAGAACAACCAGAGCGACATAGACGACGAATAGCAAGATCGTTGGAGTCAGTGTGCCAGGATTCGGTAATGCAGAGAATATCGATAGATAATTGATCGAAGATATCGAGAAGCATATCAGCTTTATGAAGAATGGAGCGAGTATTGAATAGACTAAGACGAAAAGTATGCTTAGGAGCGAGATCGACTAGCGAAGAAGACAAGGGGGAGAGATGGGACGCCATCGAATTTTTGGCCTTGTGTGAAGAACGTGAAAATTTCCGTTGATTTTACGTATAGATAAGGATGACTCGCCGTTTGTTTCACGTCGATGTTTTTCAATGCGAGCTAAATTGAGCTGGGCAATATCAGAAGGGGAGCGGTCAGGAAAGATACGGCAAGTAGATGAAGTGGTAAGAAGTTTAAAACGTTGGGAGAGTACCGAAGAGGCATGTGAACTATGTCGGAAAACGATTTTTAAGAGTGGAGGACTGAGATGATTTGATTTAGTGGATTTGTTTAAACGAATAAAGGATACAGGAGCGATATTATTGAAGAGTGATGGGTTATCATCAGGAAGAATGGTTGCTAGGATAGACCTGAAAGCAGATACATCATCATCGAGGCGAGATTGTGGAGAAGCAGATTCGGAAAGCTTTAAGTTTGATATGATTATACAGCGATCGCGCGAAGGAAAACGATTTCGTGGAAGTGGTGGACGGACAGAGCTGGTTGGAGTCGAGGTAGATGAGCAGATAGAAGTGGAAATGACAGGGGTGCTTGATAAAGAATTAATATTGGTTGGAGCAAGTGTGACAGGAGCGGGGTGTTGAATCGGTTGATCAGAGATGTGACTGGATATGATTTTAAATGAAGGATGTAACTTATTGGGAAGTGTTACGTGGGAGGTAGAGTAAGGAGAATTAAAATAGGTTGGGGCATGAGTGACAGGAATGGAGTGTTGAATTAGTTGATCGGAAATGTTACTGGAAATGATTTTGATGGAAGGGTGTAAATTATTGAGAGGTGATACAGGGGGGGTCGAGTAAGGAGTTCGTGAGGAGAATAAAGAAGTTTGAGATTTATTTAGATTGGGGGAGGAATAGGAAAGAGGAGGTACGAGATGAAAAGCTTTGCCGTTAGCATTGTTAGAATGAGAAAGATTAATGGAAGTTTGGTACGTAGTTGAACGAGGAGTGTGTGAGAGAGTAGGTTCAATAATGGGATTATATGATGCGAAGTCAGGTGTTGATGCGAGGGAAACATCTAAAACAGCATTGGTCTGAGTGGTAGCGTGTGATACAGGAGTAGATGAGCAGGATAACTGTAGTAGTCGTACTGATGTACAAAAACCGCAAGTGAAATGTTTAAGTTTATACACTGAGTGGTCGGATATTTTAACACGAACAAGTGTCCATACATCGCAATCTTTGGAATCGCATCCAACTTCAAAGCTGGTATAACCATCATTGCATTTAGATGTGGAAGATTGTTGATCAGGAACAGGGATCTGAGATCGCGCTTTTTTAGGCATGACCTTTTATCGATAGATTGAGCTCAATCCGCGAGCGTAGCGAGCGGAACTGACAGGAATAATCTGGAACTGACAGGAATAATCTGGAACTGACAGGAATAATCTGGAACTGACAGGAATAATCTGGAACTGACAGGAATAATCTGGAACTGACAGGAATAATCTGGAACTGACAGGAATAATCTGGAACTGACAGGAATAATCTGGAACTGACAGGAATAATCTGGAATGTAAGAATTATAATAATCAAGACTTATGTTAAGGTATTTGAGACCAGATATCAAAGCATTGAGAACTACGATGCTCTTATGCTGTTACAGCTTTAAATTTACAGTCGGATGCCATAGACTTTAGTTTATTCAAATACTGAGATACTGATTCGCAGTCAGATTGCTTACATGAGCACAGTAAATATCACGAGTAAACGACGCTAATTGTTTTATCAAACATTTCTTTTAATATGTTGATTGCTTGTGTGAGATATTGCGTCTCTGATACTTTGATAAAGGTTTGGAGAAACATAAGTGCGTAAAATCATTAATTTATTCGATTAATTAGCTCGAATATGAGTAAGAAATTTCTTCGAACGTATCATGTCATAGACGCCAAACGTCACATGCTTAAGGATCAGAGCTGCCGATCGTGAGCTAACTGGGTTGCAAATACCGCGCTAGTGTATCTGTGTGACAATCCAGCAAGGGCGAATCAGGAGTTCCATTTTCCATAAATTGTAAACAATATTTAAATAAATTGTAATGAGATCAGTCTTTCAAGAAGCTTTATTTAACTATTTGAAACAAATAATAAACTTACATATGAAATATATCACAGTTTTGGTTCAAGTCATTCACAAATATGTTGAATAAAATAGGCGATAATACCCCTCTCTACTGAATTCTACACTTTATCTTGCAAATACTCGTCATGATCCCCTCAGATATAATACTTTGTGCTCTTTCTTGATATAATCATGTATCCACTTAACAATGCAAAGCGGCAATGTGGTACTTAATCCGCGAATTAAAATATTGTAATCAATTCTATCAAATGATTTTGTCAGATCAAGTTGAATCATTCTCACAATCAATTTCCTGTCTACTGCGCTTTAAACACTGTGATATATCCTGATCAAGGTATATTAGTGGACTGATCATCATCAGAAAAATCTTGGTAATGTGGCTTTAATAAATTAAGTAAAAATCCATCCATTAATCTAGCAACTATAGGAATTAGCAATATGGGACGCACATTATCTAGGCTGACGCCACCAGATCCTTTTGTAACTAGTGCTATATTAGCACTTTTTAGCTTGTCAGGCACAACGTCTTTCCAAAAACTTTCCTAGAAGTAACTCGATAGAATTGGGGATAATTCTGTTCTGAATTCTTTGACCAACCATATTGATATACCAGAACTGACTGATTTACTACGGTTTATCTTATGAATTAGTTTGTTCACATCAATATCGCTTACAGTTGAAACATCAAAGTCTCTATAGCTTAGTTGTTTCAGTTTTTGGAATCTTACTAAATTAGTTAAATCGTTACGGTACGACATAGGATCAGTAAGAGACTCATTAATACCATTAATCATTTTGTACACGTTCTCATCCAGCACGTAATGCTCGACCAACTCTGGAGTACGTACTGTCTATATGTCTCCAACATCCTTTTTGATCCTTATTTTTCAATCCATTTGCATGCAAACCACTTTCTCTTAGATCTCCCAATATGAGTATTCAGTTTATTGGATAAAGCGACATATTCTGATACACGACGACTGTGAAAAGCTTTATATCGTTGATTTTGGATGTCTTTAATAACTAGAGTTATTCAGTATGGATCATCATCATATATCCATACTTTTCTTTGCGGTAAAAATAACTCTGTTGCCCACTTTAATGGCCTCAATCAATAACAGAACCTCACTAAAACTGACTATATCCCAATCAATATTCCTTAAACACCAACAACTGACTTATGAAACGGAACGATGTGACTGATAAGCTTTTACATTTGTATAGACTAGATCAAGCTTTGCACTGCCTCTGGCTGGAAAATTAACTGTCTGCATCATATTATACATTGAGGCCACCTAATCTATACTACTGTGATTGAAATACCCAGCAAGTAAAAAATTTGAAACTTTATCATTGGAAACACTACTCAAATGATCATATATAAGATCTTAAGCCTTTTGCTTATTTCGGGTTGGAGGATTATACGCGCCTGTTATCGCTTGCTAAAATTCCCCATTCTTTAATTTCTCTCTGTAAATTTATTGCTAAAATTCAAGATCGTTCATCTTCCCTATAAACACTATAACCCACGTACCAGGGAATTTATTGATTGATCATATCCTTCTTCCGTCAAACATGTATCTACAATAATGACTAGATCACATTCATGTATATGGGTATTGGCTTCTAAATCGTTAAATTTATTCCGAACACTACGAGCATTACAAAATGCATTACTGGGGCACAAATTTATACTCACAAGTGTGAATATGAATATTACAACTATATAACTGCCTCATATCTTCTGACTGCCCTAGTCACAACGACTCTGGGACTGTTGAAGGATCAGTAGAGCAATCGTCGTTATAACTCATTACTTCTCCTGTTATTTAAAAAATATATTTATTTTTTACGTGGCAAATGCGTGCTGGCGCACGCTTACATGACTACGAAGACAAATAAAAGCAAAAGTCTAAATCATGTATCGAGAAGGTGGAAACTGAAGTGGTATTCGAATGTGATAAAGAAGGGAGCGCGGCGGTCGTCGAGAAGGAGCTGATTCTAAGCAGTGGTGGCAAGGAGGAAGGATCGAAGGTCGTAGTTGCCAGAGTAATTGGGAACGTTGAGTAAGAGGGTATGACGAAAACACAGCGATAGTGAGGTGGGATGAGTGTTGTCTAAGAAAGAGAGGTTGATGAACGATCAGGAGTCGACAGCGATGAGACGAAAAGTCACGATAAGAAGGCGAAGTTGTATGCGGATGTGGATGGTGGGCGAGGAGAGTTGGGCAAGATATGTGGATGTGTGGTTGAAGCGACGGAGACGTAGGATAACTCGAACGGTGGAGATGATGATGCGTTGTAGGGGTAGAATGATGGATTTTGGAGAATTGGCGAAAAGGCTAAGGCAGTAATCGATTTGAGGGAAGAGAAACGATGAAATAAGATACATGCAAGAACAGAAGTCGATAATGGGGCGGATATGGCGGATGTCACGGATAATTAAGTCTATTAAGCGGACCTTGTTGCGGACGAAGGGTTAATAGAAAGATGATCATCAAAATGAAATCCTAAGAAAGTGAGATTGTGGACTATGATGATGATTAATGATGCAAAAGATACAGGGGGAAGAGATATGTTAGGTTGACAGGGTAGGATTCACATTATTTTGAACTTATCTGGGTTTAGAACGAGATAGAGATTGGAGAGACGTTTGTAGATAGAAGAAAGACAGTTGGATGCCGAAATGGCGATATCGTGTATGCGATGTGCGGGTGCATGAGCGTAGATGAACATGTAACGGCTTATTGCATGACGTTAAAGGACGTTATATAGTTAAGCTTGCGTGGGATTGACCGGAGGAAGGTTTAAATTTAAACTTTTATGTAAACATTTTTCCTTGTAAAACTTCCTTAGCCTTTTTTAAATAATTTACTGGAAAAAAATGTCCGGTCTATTTGGTTATCTACTTATCAGCTTTGAACAACGTTTTACAACAGGTCCATATAAACAAATTGCTGTTTACTGCGCTATGAAAAGATGGGTACCCGAACAGTATTAATGAATAATATAAAATGTCATTAAATCCTCACTGCAGCATTCAAGGAAGTTGATTATTTACATTAGGTATATTCTGGACAGGTGTTTGCTCTTGATAATTTGAAAATGAGACTTCCATGACATATCGCTATTAATAGTAACTAAAAGAACCTATATCGAATATTTGTGGATGATGGGAAAATCGTCTGATTGAATGAATGGAAGATCACGTGATATTTTACTCCAATAATCTCATCTCTAGACTTGTTGCTGTTCAGAATTAATTTGTTTTCCATAAGCCATTTGTTAATTTGAGAAAGTTTTTGATGAGCAACATATGATGAGGTATCCTTTGTGGCTTGTATTAGACATGTAATGCCGTCTGCATAATCGATCATTAGGTTTGATTGGTGGTGCGGTTTGAGATAATTTATTATATATTGACAGAACTGGTTAAACAACTGATTCCTGTGACACTCAAATACCCATAGTTATTGTATATAAATGAAGTCCGTTGTGAACTATTCTGTCTACGCTCAGTTATATATTCACGTAAGAAATTAATTTGCCAATACGGAAAGTTCAAGTCCTGTAGCTTAAGCATAAGCAATTATCTGCCAACCTTATCAAAAGCTTATGATAGATCAAGTTGTAAAACTCGAATAAGCTGTTGTGATTTTAATTGCTCAATGATTGAAAGATTTTATCGGTCATTTGCAAAAGCTCGTTAGTCTTAGAATCTTTTGGCTTTGAAGCATATTGATCCTTGTTAAGAACAGCATTATATTGGCGTTGTTATTTGAGTTGAGCTTGTACATATCAAGATTATTAAATATCGGGAAAACAGCCATTGTTGTCCCGATTTTCAAACATGGGGACAGAAATAGTGCCGATAATTATCGTGCAATAAGCCCTACTAGTGTGATTTGCAAAGTCCTTGAGTGGATATTAAACAGACGTTTATATGCTCATTTGAATTCACTAAGAATCCTGAATAGGGTACAACGCGGATTTCGTCCTGGTTGCTCATGCCTCACGAACTTATTATGCGCTTGTGAAAATTGGGTTGAGCATGCGGCTGAAGGTTATTGCGTTGACGCAGTAGTTCTAGACTTCAGTCGAGCATTTGATAGGGCTTACGCATAGGATGTTGCTAGCTGTTCTTGATAATTACAATGTTGACTCGATAATTCTTTACTGAATCAAAGATTTTCTTCACATTAGATCATTTAGAGTTGGAGTCGGACGATGCCTGTCTTCTTCTCGTATTTACACTACCGGAGTCTCTCAGGGATCTGTTCTTGGCCCATTGTTATTTAATATCTTTGCCAATAGGCTATTGAACTCGTTAAAAAGTTGTCATATTCTTGAATTTGCCAATGACATAAAAATGTGGAAGATGCTTAAGGATCTTGAAGATCGTGAAGTTTTTTAGGACATGTTGAACCTTGTTCATCGTTGGTCCATAACAACAGTAATTAGTTTAAATACAAAAATGTGCTTGTATGAGGTTTGGTCGTAGCAACGTGTACCTTAAATACTATCTCGGTTACGAGATCATTACGAATACTGCTGCCACCAAAGATCTTGGTATAATGGTGTGGACGAATTTAAAAACACACGCGAACACCGATAGAATGTGTAACAAATCTCGGAAAGTGTGTTATATTATAAAAAACTTATTTAGAAAGTTAACTCAGTCTTATGCTGTATATTTGTGCAATGCACTGGCGAGACCGGTGATTGAATATGTTTCTCCGGCGGTCTTTCCTTGTACACTTAAACAAACTGATGATTCGGAGAGCATATCCCGTCGCTTTACGAAAGTATGCCCATATGCATAATTTCCTATCATTCTAGCTTAAGCAGTTGAGATTTAGTATCTATACGCGAGAGGTTGATAATGTATGATCTCCTGGATATGCGTCATATTGTTCATCAAGTTGCGTAGTATCTTTCGGATTGTATAGTGTTTAATAAGAGAATGGGAAGTATAGAGTATTCCAAAAATGGTAGTTTTGAGTCACGGAAGATGTCCATATCATTTCCGACTTTCACATTGAGCGATCAACGGGTAAAATATGTTCTTCCTGATAACACCGTGGACATATCTGATGCTAAATCATTCAAAGTACAGCTTATGCGTTGTATGAGTTACGAACGTACTCCTTTGCCGGTGAATTACCCGTGGTGTTAATCGTTTCTGCGACGAAGATTACTGATGTATATTTTTATATTGTCTTTGTTTTTTTTTCATTTTGATTTCTTTCTGTGGTTGTTATCTATGAGCGGTCAAAACAGCCATCTGGCTTACGTGAAGTATAAATAATAATAAATGTTGCCTTGAGAACCTACGCATAAAAGTATTTTCTAAAAAATTGGCAACTATAGGTAACAACGAGATTGGTCTACAATTTTCTAGCGTAAACGTTTTGCCAGCTTTGGGAACAAGGACTATATTAGCAGATTTGAGTTGGGATGGAACCGGGCTACCAGTAAAACACTTTTGAAAGTGAAAGGAAAGAATTTTTGCCAATTCAGTAGCAAACTTTTAAAATGGCCACACAGAAAATTCTTTGTAAGCATGGGATTTACTTAGTTTTAAAAGCGTAATATCATTGTGCACTTATATTCATAGACTATTGTTTCGATGAAGTTTTAAGATTCACGAAAACGCTATTATCGAGAGGTTCAGATTGATATTGAATCAGTGATATTGAAGATGCATGATAATTATATTGGTTAAGCATATCAATGATTTGCTTGTCGTCTCCATAAAACGAACTTTGCACCGAATGGAGTTTATTCTGCAATATTCTATTGTGTCGAATGCAGCGATTTTCAAACACAAATTATTGAGTTAGACGCATGCCTATGTATGGTTAATACAGGCCGATCTAGTTTAGTAATTGGCAATTAAGAAGGCATGATTTATCTATAAGTCTCATGGTAGACTAGTATATATATTATCCGACATGGTTATGGACCTATGGAATAGTCTATTGGTAGAATTGCGCCGAATGCAGTCTATTCTGCAATAGTCTATTGTGCCGAATGCAGCGATTTTCAAACACAAATTATTGAGTTGGATACAGGCCGATGTATGGTTAAAATGCAGTGGATATCTATCCGCGATAAGTTACTATATATTTTTATTTTATTTTAATTTATATTTTGATCGGCAAAAGTGCCTCCAAGCTTTGCCTTGTACTCTATGTAATATATGCCAACATCCGTGATTTTACATTATTTTTAACCCGGCCAAGCGGGAGCGTGGCCAAATTAATTAATTAATTCAGCCACGCTCCGAATGGTCGAGACGTGGGCATTGCAAACTCTATGTACGCGGTTCAAACCTCGAGCATGCACTTTCTATTGACTTCTCTGTAAGCACACGCCAAAGCCAAAAGATCGTGTTGTCGAAAGACGTAGGGGCACCCGATGATGAAGCGGGTTCACTCTATATTATTAATTTATATGACAAAGCCCTATGGGCTGTTCAGTCCGCTAACCAAAACATAAAACAGAATTAATAAAGTACAGTTAAAATTTTGAAATTAAAGTCAATCTGTCAGTTATTCGAATCGCTTCTTGTTCGGGAATGTAAATTTTAATCATAATTAATTGTAAATTATTTATTTTTTATTTGCCAAACACTTTTGTTATTAAAATGAACGGTTTGTTCATTCAATATTCCTATCTGATTTTAAATATTTCATATTTTAAACAGGCCATATTACATCACCTAGTTTAAAAATATACTTTAATGAAACATTAACTCTTTAATTAACTCTTTAACTCTTTATGGAATTTTGTTACCGTAAATCTCGTTTACATTATGTGATTACAAAATCTTGTTTTTATGATATTATCAGTTTCCAGAATATAAATCACTCGCACTAATTTGTTGATCCGGTAGCAAAATCCTTACAAGCGAATTGAAAAACAATAAAGTTATCTTCGGAATTCTGCAATAACAGTCAAAAAAGACAAATAATCCCTTGTATAGTTTTTCACGGAGTTCAAATTGCCTCAACTTTGTAAAAAATAGTATAATAAGTTTTGAAATTGCATATTATCATTCAAATGCAACGAACTACGCATAATCGAATTATATTGTAAAAATGGGGGTCCTAACAATGCTTTTGAGTAAGCTACTTTTTTATGCCACAAACTTTAAAAACCCTGGCTTTATTTAGTAAATTATCAGAATGAAATTCTGGGCACTAGATTATCATTCGTGTTTAATGTGTATATTCGAATTTTATTTCATTTGGATGCAGACAGCAAAACTTGAGAAGTTAATTTAAGATTAAAAATAAAATTAGCGTATATTTGACATGTCATTGACATGTATTTGGCCATTCTGCTATGTAGTGTCGAGGAATAGTGCCCGAAACCTGATAACACAGCAGTTTTTCCTGATGACCTCTATTTCATATTCGAATACATCGTGTATTATTTCTTAGTCAATTCATAAAAGATGACTTTTATTTTAAATCTGGACTTTAAATTTTAACTTGATAGAAGTTATAAAATTTTATATAAAAAAATAATTAATATTTATAATTATTTATTATTTAATTATTTATATTTTATTTAGCATTATTTTTAATTTATAAATAATAAAAAATACGTCGACTCGGTTAGCTGATCTAGATTTATATATTTTTAGAAACATGACGCTAAAATAGCGAATCGATTATATTTTGTATCCATAAATTGTATTTTGCTATACATTTTTTAATTTTTTTATTCGCTTTTATATTTTCTTCTACTATTTTGCAAAATTCGAGTTGTATAAATTAATTATTCCATATAACAAAATACTTAGTGAGAGAAAGATATACATTTCGATGAATTCGCGATTTTATCCGCTTTCTGTAAACACACGGTTTCCCGTCGAATTGTGTAAAACTTCTACAAATATGTTAACTGCGAAGTTATCTAATTACAAACTAAATTGATTTGAAATATTCACAAAGTACAGCATTAATTCGAGTAATACATTGGAGAAAAATAGTTTAATTTATTGTATGAAAAGCTTCGTTGTTGAGTCATTAACGGGTAAATTTTTTAACATTGAAGTTTTTTACCTAAATCAAAATATTGCTTTCCTAAAAGCAATGTGTTGTTTTGATAAATGTATTTTATAGTTTTCTGATACGTATTTATTTGTATTACAAATTATTCGAACGAAGAATCCAAATTACTATAAATATAAGGTGTGCCCAAAACATATATATTTCGATGAATTCGCGATTTTAGCCGCTTTCTGTAAATACACGGTTTCCCGTCGAATTGTGTAAATCTTCCAAAAATATGTTAACTGGAAGTTACTAGCGAAGTTACTATGTAATAACGGTAAGCGAATCAGTTTAGCTAATATCCATATTTGACCAGCGGAGATACATAAGATCGCGACCTTCTTGATCGAATAGTTGATAGTGGTTTATGACATAATATTGTGCGACTTCAAGAATTGAACTGATCGCTGGATTAAAGCAGCACTACGGAGAGCAAGCAACGAATGCATTATTCATATACCACCAACCCCTTTATTCACTAAACATCACCAATTCTCTCTTCGACATTCTACTGTTTCATCAGAAGTGTTTGCTTAATACCCTTCTGTATTGAACAGCCAACAATTGCCTATTTCGTATGACATACTTCGATGGCGATTAGAAGAATATTCCTCATGCGACGAAGATACCACTTTGATTCAATTAAAGTGGCCCTTGTCCAGGTGGCTATCAGACTCTCCTGTTGTAGGTAATGCGAATTTGATCCGATTTACTTTCTACCTATGTAAACAAGCTACCGGGATTTTATCGACAGACTATAAAGGACGCATCATCTTGTTACATCGCTTACATCTTCCTCATCCTTTTGACTCCTTTAAACAAGGTTTATTAAAAGAATATTTGAGCTATTTAACAGACTATAACTAAGTAGGAATAAAGCCTGTATTATTCGCCTATGTAAGCAAGCTACCTGGATTTTATCGACAGCCTATTAAGGTCGCATTTTCAATTCAAATCCGATAAAACTCAAGGTCCTTATAAAAACGTTACATCTTCCTCATCTTTCTGACTTCTTTTAAAAGGCTATATTAAAAAATATTTAAGTTATTCAACAGACTCTAATCTTCCAGAAGATATTCAAGAGAGAGAAATTTGTCAGTTGGAAGGAGAGTACATTCGGGTGGATTGGTACCGAAGTCATTGACAGAGCTTTAGACGAATTGATTTCCCTACACTACTACGGAGAACTCCAACACCGAAACCAATTCATTCTTGATGTATTTTCAAGAGTATAGATTTATCATGAACAGATATACTGAATTCTTAGGGTCTATCATCAAAAATCTCAAAATTCCATACGCCAATCTCCACTCGTATCTGTCAGCATTTGACAGACATTATGAGAAAGAAAATCACAATCACAATGTTACCAGCCATCCCTTGCGATATTGGTGGTTTTAACGTTATAAAATGAAAAATTTTAACCAAAAAGAATCCAGTGACATATCCGAAGACCTGCGACACATTTCGATTCAAAACTTTCTCATCTCCATTTACAAAAAAAGCGCTTGCTTGTAACATCCGCGACAATTTAGTTAGGCAAAATTCAATCCCAAAGTTTTCATGGGTATGTTAAGGGAAGTTCGGTTCATACAACCAATGATTGAGTGCATCGGTTCTATCAGGAGACAGTCATCAATTATCTGTTGCTGTTTCTCGAGTAGACCACTACATTTGACCGCACTTTCATTTCTTTTATTATCTCCTTGATCTGGTCCCTCGGGTTGTCTACCAGAAATGTTAACAGGGTGAAGATACTGTTGTATACCAAGCGGTTCTACTATAAAGATAAACCTGATGCGCGACAGTTCTACCAAATTACTGGTGTAGCTCACAGGTTTCCTAATCTCTCCAATCATGTACTAAGCAGCCTCCATTATACTTTTTTAAACCTCTTATGAGCATTCAACATATGATGGTAATACCATCATATGGTATATACTGATAATACCATCCTCCTGTTTTCAGGAGTATAATATTTTTAATTTTACATTTATTTGTTTCTTTCTCTTATTATCAGTCTTTTTTTATCAAATACATAAAATAAAGTAGATAATAATAAATATTAAAGTATTATAATAAACCGTGCTCAATTTTCATAAATGATTTGATAAATCTCCGTTTCATAGTAGCCTACGATTCGTATAAATCCAATATACATGTGCTTAGTCCGGAGATTTATTTGACATCGATATTTACTTAATCAAATTGGTGCAATCCACGTTACTACAAGTGCCATACGGTTTAGAAGCCATTATCACACGGTTACAATGCAAAATTTTGCTGCATCGCACGACTGGTTCACCAACCAAACAGACACCTCCACAAATGTCTGATCTTGCTGGTATTAATGTCGTAAGAAGAATGTTATGATCCAAAAAAAGAACCTGGTGATATGTCCTAATAATCTGCAGTTCATTTCGATTCAAAATTCCATAATTTTCATTTACGAAAATGCGCTTGCTTGTAAAATACGCGATAATTTAGTTAGGTGAAATGTAATCCCACCGCGGAGCATATCATAAGTTCTGCTCGTAAAACTCCAGGCTCAACATGACCCTCAGGGGGTGATGCAACATTATGGAAACAACTGCTAACCATATTTGGTCGCGAATCAGAAAAATTAGCAGATGTCATGTCTTTATTTTTAAAAAACATTGCGACAAACACAATTGTTTGTCGGACAAAAGTGCGGTCCGCCACACAGATATACAGTATGTAGCGCGAAACAATTGTTTGCTGGACAAAAGTGCCGTCCGCCCTAATCCATGATTTTGTATAAAGATCGTCATCATGACTGCGAGCAAGAGTTTGTGACAATATGGGCTTTTATTTCAGCAACCATAAATTTCGAGCGGGATGAGCAGTTTAATTCGGTTGGTCGATTGACACAACTAAGAAAATGTGCATGTGTAGGTCCAAAACTGCAAAACATGCATTATCTTGCAAAGTTAGTGACCATTCAATAGTTAGACACAACATAATTAGATACACAATTGAAATGGTATTAAAACAAGTAAGTCAACATGTTGAGATATAACCTGTACTGATAATTGTTCCTGACTGTTATATATATATTTAATGCAATCACAACTACCAGAGATCGTGAGGCGAGATTATATATATCAATCAGGGTCTTATTAACTTTGATGACCGAGCGAACATTCTTGGATGTTATGAGTTTTAACCCGCATGCACAGTCATTGGTACAGCAAGCCCTCGAACACATTTGACTATAAACATAATAGAAATAAGGCTAAATATTGGGAGCACTTAATAGAAATAAAAAAAGGAATATTTCATTCTATGTGTGATGTTGACCCTGAAGGATTGGATCGAAAAAAGCCAATGAAAGTTCTTTAACAGATCTCACTACTAAAATCTCCATCAGAATCAACGAAATATTCATCTTAAATTTCCAACTTAAGAAACAATGTTCAGCAGCGATTAAAAATGCCTTGGAGAAAAACTTTAACTAAATTGATGTTTTTACTTTCAAAACTTTTCTTTTTTAATATAATATAAAATATTATTATGAATTGCTTATATCAAAGTAATTGCATGCATCAACATGTTAATCGTACACACCTTGATAATTATAAAACCGATGGATATTTAAGGATATTATGCTCACGCCATAATTTAAAGACTAATAAAATCGATCAACAAGTCACAAGAGCAGATGGCTCCATCAAAAATACAAATATTATTGGCTCAGTAAGTTTATCTAAATGTTTAATATCTTACAAGTCATGTAAGATTCGAAAAAATAGTAGCGGATGATGATAGGTATAAACTTAAAATTATCAATTAAATCTAAAAGTCGATTTGATTTGAATTTTTCCGATACACAAAAATAGTGTATCTTCGTATTCTCAAAGATTTTGTGCTTGTAGATGTTTGTAGACTCATATTTGAAATTTGCTTGTATTATATTGTATTATTGATTATTTTGATTTGTACGGTATTTTCATTCTTTTTTCAGTAACTTCTTAAGTACTCATACCTTTTATCCTGGTATTTTAGTAAATTGTTAATAATATTCTATAGTCAAGTTCTTCACAAAGTATTTTAAGTATCTTAAAGACTATTTAGATTTGTACGATAAAAAAGAATTAGGAGAAAATTACATTATAAGTGACCCATATATATAATAAATTAATTAAAATAAATAAATTTTAAATATATATTAATTAAAATTAATTAAAATAAATAAATTATATATATTATATATAAATTTTAGTAGTAAATTTATATTTGTTGGTAGATTTCAAAAATTCTGATTCATATATGTATAAGTATATATAATTAGCAATCCATATATATGTTTGCAAATCCTACAATTTGCAATGCAGACCATCATAAACAACCAGAGGATCAAACTTTCGGATGCTTGAATGTAAGAAACCGTATATCGGCTACGCCGCAGCCGATTCTAGGAAGACGCCAACAGTGTGGTGGCGGCTTAATTATTTGGGCCGCAATTGTAAACGACACAATAATAGGACCTTTCTGTATTCCTGACGGCGTGAAATTGAACGCTCATTCATACTTGGAGTTTCTCAACAAACATTTTCTGCCATGGTATCGCATGCAGATCCGTAATGGGGAAAGCAACTTTATTTTTATGAAAGACAATGCGCCCGCACATGTCACAAAATACAATATGGAATTCCTGGAAGGGAAATAGTATAGAAATCTCTAAAATAATGAAATGGCCTCCGTCGTCACCTGATTTGAACCCCATTGAAAATTTATGGTCAATGCTTAAGCGCAAAGTATACGCAAATAACAAACGATTTATCGATAAAAACGAACTGTGGACTGAAATTACTAAAGCCGCGAGTAAAATAACTTCATTGGATTTAAAAAATTTAACAAGCTCAATGGACAACCGGCTTCTACGTTTGTTAGAGTCTCGAGGTCGCTACATTAATATGTAAACTTTTTCTAACAATTGTTTGATGTCTACTTATTCAATTTTATCATCTGGAGAAATTCCACTCTGGAAGAAAAGTCATTCAAATAAAAAATAATATATGCTGCATAATAACGTCAGACACTTATAAACGCTAAAAATCGATAAAATCGGCATAGCATATTTACTCTTAACTGCAAACAATTTAGTTTATTGAAGTCTAAGTCGAAAGTTAATAACATTTGCAAATTGCATAGTTATTAGATAAAAGTACACAATTTAATCGTAAAAGCACATATTTGCATGATAATTTCATACGAACTGTACATTGAAATTTCAAATTGATATACCAGTGCGGTTATTTGTTATCATTGAAATTTAGATGACTATTTTTATTCTGCACGCTACTGTAATCCTATCTATAAGTCAACAGCAGTACGTTACATTTCAGTATTGGTAGACCTTATCAGCTACTGATCCAATATCTACGTTTCGCGTTTCGGTCTTTATAATGTCGGCTGACAATCACTCGACTCGTCTGCTTTATCGGCATTTAGATTTAATGTATAAATAAATAATAAATTTATAAATTTAAAGAATAACATTTGCAAATTTCATAGTTATTAGATAAAAGTACATAATTTAATCGTAAAAGCACATATTTGCATGATAATTTCATACGCATTGTATATATATTCTATAAATTCTGTTCCTTAATTCTAATCCTTAATCATAATACTATCAAAATATCAATTTTTCAGTAAATCCACAGTTTCTATTTTTGGTTTCATTAATATTCAAATTGATTAAATTTCTAAGGAATCTGATTTATCGATTTTATTTTATCGAAACATTTTAATAACTCAACAAATTAATTTACAGTTTATAAATGAAATTCGTGTATTGAATAGCCTAATTTTCATCGTAATAGCAATTGATATTTAAAATAAATTATAAAAAGAATTTATCAATTTACCTATTTATTGACATTTACAAATACTAAATACGCGTAGGGATGGATCAAGATCATGATTTTCGATTGACACTATAAACGCTTGTCGATAATTAATTATGTATAAATATCGACGGTTATAGCAAAATGCCCTTTTTATTGTCATTTTTAGATGCTTATATATTGTCATTCAAAACGTCCAATGTTAGATTTTAGTGATACGATTAATGTCTATCTATTGGAAAACTTTAATCCTTATGTTTAATATTAGATTAATATTACATTAATATAGATTTATTATTAATATTAGATTTTAATAATATTAATATTAAATCATTATTTGCTGACAACCTTACAATAATAAAAGTAGATTGCATTGCATTTTATATCCCTTTTCAACTGGTTGGGTTCTCTAAACTTTGGCAAGTCAGGTCATAGCTAGTTCATTAAAGAACTAACACTTTCAACAATGACAACTGTATTGGAACAGTCTTTGTCTGTAGAAGTCTGTATTCATATATATATTTGAGAAGTAATCAAGTGAGCAATTTAAAGAAAATAATTGAACTCTTGATCTAAAAGTCGGCCTGATCTCGAAAATTGATCAAAATAAAAAAAGACTTGTGTTGATTGACTGAAATGATGTGCGTTAAAATGAAATTAAAAAAAAATTAATTTTAGTCTTTCATTCAGTTTTTTGCAAAACAAATTATTTGCAAATTAAAAATTATTAATTAAATAATAATTAATTATTAGAAAAAGTTACTTATAAATAGGTTTAAAAAAATATTTTAAGAACTTTAATAAAATAGCAATGTTGATAAGATCATTTAATATTTGATACAATTTCATATTTGATACTGCATTGATATACGATATTGTATAACAATGCAGTATTTATGGGTATACAGCACCGACATGATTTAAAGTAAATACACAGTCTAAAATGATAGAATATTACGATATGTGAATTTAATTAATTTCAATTAATTAAAAAATTAATAGAAATATTAAAATGCCATAATTTATATTAATGCTAGTTCGATTTAAAGTATTTTTGCTAAAGTATTTTTAGGTATTTTTATATACTTTGTTGACATTTTTAGATTTATGAATTGACTAGACCTGCACAACAACCTGGAATTTAATATCTATATGAAAATATCATATAGTAATTTTGCTTTGAAAGTTATAATTTTGCTGAGCAGTTAGTTTTCTTTTTTATAGATACAAAATCTCGTTGTGATTACATTTCAAATATTTCAATATGCTGATTTAATTGAATTTATTAATCTCGAGTGTACAAAACATGTGGAAGATATTCCGTGAATCAATCATGATATTAAAGTTTTGTTTTATTATTAAGCTTTGCATAAAGTTGCACATGCTTCAACTAATTACCAATAAAATATTTATTAGATTTTTTTTATTTATTATTTATTATTTTATTACTTATTTATTTGTGTTCTTAACATTTAATAATAAAGTAGTAATTTATTAAAATTACAAATTACTAATTAATATTAGTAAATTATTATAAATTTCTTCAGTATTAAGTTTTTATTTTATTACTTATTAATTTGTGTTCTTAACATTTAATAATAAAGTAGTAATTTATTAAAATTACAAATTACTAAATTAATATTAGTAAATTATTATAAATTTCTTCAGTATTAAGTTATTATTTTATTACTTATTAATTTGTGTTCTTAACATTTAATAATAAAGTAGTAATTTATTAAAATTACAAATTACTAAATAATATTAGTAAATTATTATAAATTTCTTCAGTATTAAGTTTTTATTTTATTACTTATTAATTTGTGTTCTTAACATTTAATAATAAAGTAGTAATTTATTAAAATTACAAATTACTAATTAATATTAGTAAATTATTATAAATTTCTTCAGTATTAAGTTATTATTTTATTACTTATTAATTTGTGTTCTTAACATTTAATAATAAAGTAGTAATTTATTAAAATTACAAATTACTAATTAATATTAGTAAATTATTATAAATTTCTTCAGTATTAAGTTATTATTTTATTACTTATTAATTTGTGTTCTTAACATTTAATAATAAAGTAGTAATTTATTAAAATTACAAATTACTAATTAATATTAGTAAATTATTATAAATTTCTTCAGTATTAAGTTATGATTTTATTACTTATTTATTTGTGCTCTAAATATTTAATAATAAAGTAGTAATTTATTAAAATTACAAATTACTAATTAATATTAGTAAATTATTATAAATTTCTTCAGTATTAAGTTATTATTTTATTACTTATTAATTTGTGTTCTTAACATTTAATAATAAAGTAGTAATTTATTAAAATTACAAATTACTAATTAATATTAGTAAATTATTATAAATTTCTTCAGTATTAAGTTTTTATTTTATTACTTATTAATTTGTGTTCTTAATATTTAATAAAGTAGTAATTTATTAAAATTACAAATTAATAAATAATATTAGTAAATTATTATAAATTTCTTCAGTATTAAGTTTTTATTTTATTACTTATTAATTTGTGTTCTTAACATTTAATAATAAAGTAGTAATTTATTAAAATTACAAATTACTAAATAATATTAGTAAATTATTATAAATTTCTTCAGTATTAAGTTTTTATTTTATTACTTATTAATTTGTGTTCTTAACATTTAATAATAAAGTAGTAATTTATTAAAATTACAAATTACTAATTAATATTAGTAAATTATTATAAATTTCTTCAGTATTAAGTTATTATTTTATTACTTATTAATTTGTGTTCTTAACATTTAATAATAAAGTAGTAATTTATTAAAATTACAAATTACTAATTAATATTAGTAAATTATTATAAATTTCTTCAGTATTAAGTTATGATTTTATTACTTATTAATTTGTGCTCTAAATATTTAATAATAAAGTAGTAATTTATTAAAATTACAAATTACTAAATAATATTAGTAAATTATTATAAATTTCTTCAGTATTAAGTTATTATTTTATTACTTATTAATTTGTGTTCTTAATATTTAATAAAGTAGTAATTTATTAAAATTACAAATTAATAAATAATATTAGTAAATTATTATAAATTTCTTCAGTATTAAGTTATGATTTTATTACTTATTAATTTGTGCTCTAAATATTTAATAATAAAGTAGTAATTTATTAAAATTACAAATTACTAAATAATATTAGTAAATTATTATAAATTTCTTCAGTATTAAGTTTTTATTTTATTACTTATTAATTTGTGTTCTTAACATTTAATAATAAAGAAGTAATTTATTAAAATTACAAATTACTAATTAATATTAGTAAATTATTATAAATTTCTTCAGTATTAAGTTTTTATTTTATTACTTATTAATTTGTGTTCTTAACATTTAATAATAAAGTAGTAATTTATTAAAATTACAAATTACTAAATAATATTAGTAAATTATTATAAATTTCTTTAGTATTAAGTTTTTATTTTATTACTTATTAATTTGTGTTCTTAACATTTAATAATAAAGTAGTAATTAATTAAAATTACAAATTACTAATTAATATTAGTAAATTATTATAAATTTCTTCAGTATTAAGTTATTATTTTATTACTTATTAATTTGTGTTCTTAACATTTAATAATAAAGTAGTAATTTATTAAAATTACAAATTACTAATTAATATTAGTAAATTATTATAAATTTCTTCAGTATTAAGTTATGATTTTATTACTTATTAATTTGTGCTCTAAATATTTAATAATAAAGTAGTAATTTATTAAAATTACAAATTACTAAATAATATTAGTAAATTATTATAAATTTCTTCAGTATTAAGTTATTATTTTATTACTTATTAATTTGTGTTCTTAATATTTAATAAAGTAGTAATTTATTAAAATTACAAATTAATAAATAATATTAGTAAATTATTATAAATTTCTTCAGTATTAAGTTATTATTTTATTACTTATTAATTTGTGTTCTTAATATTTAATAAAGTAGTAATTTATTAAAATTACAAATTAATAAATAATATTAGTAAATTATTATAAATTTCTTCAGTATTAAGTTATTATTTTATTACTTATTAATTTGTGTTCTTAATATTTAATAAAGTAGTAATTTATTAAAATTACAAATTACTAAATAATATTAGTAAATTATTATAAATTTCTTTAGTATTAAGTTTTTATTTTATTACTTATTAATTTGTGTTCTTAACATTTAATAATAAAGTAGTAATTAATTAAAATTACAAATTAATAAATAATATTAGTAAATTATTATAAATTTCTTTAGTATTAAGTTATTATTTTTATTTCTTTAGTATTAAGTTATTATGTTATTATTTATTTGGGCATTTAATATTTAATAAAAAGGTAATATAAATTACTACTATAAATTTATTTAGTAATCAAGTAGTTGTTTTTATTTAATTGTTAGTCAGATCCATTATTTAGTAGATCCATTATTTTAATAATAAAATTATTATTAATTTTATTTATTATTTTGAGCTATTATTTAGTAATGCATTATTTATTAATTTATATTTTATTATATTTTAAAAAAGTAATTATTTTATTCTGAGCTATTAACAGATAAAGCGACTGGAATCCGTTGTTGTGCTTAATAGAAATTAGTAAAAACATCCAAATAACAAGATAATTTCAATTTTGACTATGGCTGGAGTTCGTCGACTTAATTTTCTTTTGACAAATTACACACAAAAAAGCAGAGTGAATAGTCACAGAATACAAAATGAAAAGGCTAATGTAATTTGGTAATAGGTAATTGGTTTATGTTTTGATTTCAAAAAACAAATACCGATAAACAACACCATGAATTTTCAGTGTCTATAGTAGTTATTACGATTTACCGCTACGTTGTTATATTCACTACCACCGTAGGTCGAATGATGCATATATGCAGCTGGTAATTGCTGAGAAGACAGAGGCGCTAGTGACGATGAATATACAGATCCTCCCGTTGTTGGATCAACAACATTTGGGCGATTGTGAAAACTATCGGAGTATTCACTTCGGTTCATCATTGGCCTAGACCATTGACGATTGTCATATAAATTTGTTCCTGATCCAGAAAGCCATTGCCCTCCGAATGCAACGTTTCTTTGATTGGTGTCGTAGTAACCGACGCCGGTGTTATCGCGAAGGCGATCGCTTACTATATTTGTTGGCCTGCTATTGTAAGCAAAACGATCTGATGCTGCATATGTAGGATGCATCGGTGAGAAGGATCGTCGTATGCCAGAACGAAGCATCGATTCTTCAGCGTACATTAAAGCCAAACTACGCCTACGGCGAAGTTCTTCAGTGGAAGCAGACACCCTTCTCGAGTCTCCTCTAGAAAACTTGCTTTCGCTCATTGATGCTGCCATTCTGGCGCTACGAGAATTATCAGCTGCAGTGCTCAATGCAGAATGATCAGCACTGCTGCCGGCACCGCTAAAAGCAGTGCGCAGAGCAGCTCGAACGTTTGAATCACGATAGAAGTTTGCACGGCTTTGACGTAGTCGCTTAGCCGCACCAGTATTACCACGGTTGCGACCTCCGGGATGATTGCGCTTGCGGCGTCTACCTCCCAGTTTATCGTTCAACTGATTAGCTACAAAGCGCGCAATTGAGCGCTCAATCAAAGTTTCAGGATCATTTAAAGCAGATTCAATTGATTTATCAATCAGTTCATCTGTATAGGAATTTAGTGGTAGACTGTTTTTTACCGATTCAGGTAGATCTTCAACTGAGCTTATGTCCTTTTTATGCTCATCTGGGATAAGTAAACTTCGAATGTACTCCTATACGATGAACGATAGAGGGTAAAATGAGAATATAGATTTTTAAAAAGGACTCAATCTTTAAATATATTCATTAAATCTATTGTGAATTAAACGAAATTTTGAAGATATCAAGGAATAAATAAAAATTACCTTCATGAGGGCGAGATTTTTAAAGTTTTCTTTTGGTAGGGCATCTTTTGCTTCCATATTCTTAATATGATTAGCTGAATGAATATGCTAAAAACAACTTTGCACTCATATAATTAGAAAGATTAATAGGCAGACCTTTTCTAATTCGGTCGAGTGCCTAATAGAAAACAGACAGAATGCACAGAAATACTGGCAATATCGTTTCTGCAGATCGCACAGCTCAAACGGCGCACGATATGACTTTTCAAGCTCCTTAAAAGCAGTGGAGATTTCCTGATAGTTATCGATTTCTTCAATTGGAATTCCACATATCAAACTCTACAAAATACAAAAATGGTTTTTGAACTCAATACGGGGCACTGCTATTGGATTTTAATAAAGACAAACAAGAATTAAAACGGAAAATAGCCGGTAAAAAATCAAGGTATTTGGTTCCTTGCTACAAAAGTAAACATTTTATATAGTTTGCATAAAAACTTCAAACATGCAAAAAAAAAACGTTTTAATAAAAACGTTTAAATAAAATTATTGATTTTCTTTTGTTTACAATTTTCTTCTGATTTATAATACGCAAATTTCAAATATTTGGGAAACAAGTTTAAGCATAAATCTGCCGGCATCTATACTCGGTCTTAAGCTATTTAATGATTCGAATTCAAAAAAGTCCGATAATCACTTTACATAAATATATATAGTGATGAAACAGCTGTTTTTAAACGATTACGTTAAAAATTTTTACAGTTTAAGATGCATTTAATTGACGACTTCGTAAGCAATACAGATTTGTCAACGACGAAAGATTTGGTTAGAATAAATAAAAGAAGACCATCGTCAAAATTCCAAAGAATTTAAAGAAATGCATCGCATTTAAAGTTACATCGCATTTTAAGAAAATGCGATGTAACTTATCAATAATGATCAAAAATTGATCTGTATCATCCAAAATTCTTTATAATTTTATCATTTTATATAAATAAAATGATAAATTTATGTGATAAATAAAATATGTACATCAAATATGTATATCAATAAAATCAAATACAATTAAATAATACAGCCCACTGATACGTTCGATGTGCTCTTAAAGTGTTCAGGCCGGTTAAACATCGAGAGGAATAATAAATCACAATAAAAATCACAATTTTTCTACAATATAGCCCTTTTCAAGTGTCATGTTGAATTATTCATTTTCAAAACGTCCTGAACAATTAAATAATACCATAAAAATTAGTTAAGTGAAATATGTCTTTTAAAATCAAGATGAGCAAAAGTTTTATCGGTAAAGGTTTATTGTACTAAAGGTTTAAATGATTAATAATTTGTATAAAATACAAATATTTTCTAAATATGTCAAGTGTTGTTCAGTGAACTAATGTGGAAATATTTTACCAATATTAGTAATATTTTTACTAATTTTTGCTGCTTTTAATTATGAAAGCAGGTTGTATATTAAATATACACTATTTAATATAATAGTATATTAAATAATATATATAACTATTATTAATAGTAAATAACTATTATAAATAACTATTTATAATAGTTATTTATATTATAAAATATATTATAAACGTAACAATTTTTATATTTTAAATTATAAACGTAACAATTTTTCTAAGTTTCTACACGCACATAAAATAGAATTATTACTTACGATTTCAATACAGTTCCGCATTGGTAATAAATCCAGTGTGCTGAGAAAATGTCGGCGACTACTCAAATGCTGAATAGGAAAATTCACGATAATAAGGAAAAATACAAAAGATAAATGATGAAAATCAAATGAGCGTTAATTATCAAACGTAAGGACATTCAATTAGCGATCATTTTCAATTCTATTGTCAAGCGAATACATTTATTTTGGTTAGAAATCACAGGAGCTAATTAATAAAACAATCAAATGTAATAGTTTTTGTGCGCATTATCAACCCCAACATATTTGCATATACTTTTGAAATCCATCATTATTATAAAAATAGTGTTATAAGATTATCTAAGGTTTTTAATTAATAATTAAGATAGTTATAATTAATTTTATTCATTTTAAAATGACACATTTTCATGTCAATGACACAAAAACTCCGATTTAGCATATAGATAATATAATATAATTTAATATTATATCATAATTTTAATAAAAGTCATTTTGTTTCAATGAAAAAATATAATGAAAAAATCAGATAATAAATTATATAATAAACAATCATTTAGTTTTAATCATTACAATTTATAGAGCATAATATTTAAATAAAATATTTGCAGATATAAATATTATTTGCATATTCACTTCTTGCAATTGAATTATAATTCATTTAGATAACTTTAGCAAACCAGTTCAATCAGTCCACGTATTTTGTGCGATAAATCATTTAAAAAATATAAATATCTAAATCCTAAGATTTTCAATATTTCAGTTAAGAATTTTTATAGCTTCATTTTTATAGCCAGTAAAATGATTTAGAATATCATTTGATGATGGATGTTACAAATCTAATATTTCATAAATATTAGTTTACTATTACGTTTACAAATACTCGACACGTCAATTTAAATTTAACATTTTGCAACAAATTAAATTATAACCAACTATTTTCAAATATACTAAACTTCCTCAAGAGTGAGACCATTCAGTGCAAATACTAATAACTGATGAGTCATTGTGATGACGAAACGGAAAGTGTTACCGTCTTGCCTGTTTGCTTTCGCGTTTGACTTAAATGAGTATAATATATATTAACAATATATTATATTATTATAATATTATATTGTATCATAATGTAGTTTTCTATTATTCTAGAAAATATAAAACCAAATATCTTTAGAAAAAAAAGATATAAACGTTGTTGCCATCTTTAATGGCAACAACGTTTTAACGCATTCAATGCTTTTAGAATCACATCAAAAATTTGAATAATCCTTTACGTATCATATTAAAATGCGTTCAACCAGCTCAATTTAGACTTTGTACATATTACAAGTCTCAATAAAACAATTCTAGCCAAATGATATTAAAACTAAATTTTTGCCTCCTAACATGCCTAACTCGAAAGATTAACGTTAAATAATTCAGAAGTTATTCTAAACTTGATTAAATTTAGAAAAAACTAAATTTTAATCAAAATTTAATTAATTTAATATTATTAATATAATAATATAATTAATTTTTAATATAAATTTAATATCTATTTTATATTTTTGCATAATTCTTTGTTAAAAAACGACAGTAGTAATTTTTTCGAGTTTGGGTACATGTTGTATACAACATTCCTTATAACACAGCAGTTCTTACAAATAATCAAAAAAAATAACACATCATCAAATGCTTCGAACAAAACGATTAATCGGCCATTAACTAAGCATTTGGCAAAAATGCAAACTCACCGCGGCACATAGTCCTTCAGGCAAGCGGCTATCACAAATATCACAAAATGCCATCTTCGATGTTAAATGAGCCTTACGAAAAACTTCCATTAGATATTTTCCATAACGACGTTTTTCTTCTGCAGCAACACTGCAAACCGTGTAATCAATACAACTCTAAGAGCACATGTAGATTAAAATAATTTAATTTGATAATTAAAATTTAAAATTATTAAATATATATTTAAGAAAATAATCATTACGATTATGATAATACTTCAAGCCTTCTTGTTATTTTCAAAACGAAAAGTCAAGTTGTTTGTTTAATACATTAGTATTTTTATTCGGTTGTGGCATTTAGAGTTTATTCAAACAAAAATAAATTACCGGCAAATCATTTCAAACACTAAATTGATTAACCTTAATGATCACTCATTAATCAATCCTGACACCAAAATGATTACTATTTCGTGATAAATTAGTAACTTAAGTTTCACTGATCGTAATAATAGTTTTTATTTTGTCAGGAAATGTAAAATTTTCGCAAATTTATATGCATTCAATTTAGAAATCCTACCCATTTTAATATAAAGAAATACTCAATCATGAAAATCTGTGATTTTCATGATTGAGTATGAATCAATACTCAATTGATACGCAACACCACGTAGTATAAAATCGTACCATATTTATTAATTAAACACATAAATATTGCAAACTATTCGTTAAATCAACAATTGTAGTTTCGCGTTTGACTATCAAATTGTAATGAGGTTTGGACAATGCGTAAATACAATGGATTAAATTTGAAAATGCGTGTTTTGGTAGGTGTTTGAATCGAGCAAATTCTTCAGCCTGCAAACTCTCGTCACTCCTAGACGGTCATGCGTTATCCGGCAGCCATCGTCAGTAAGATGAACAATAGCACAATTATTAGAATATTATTAATATTTATCAAAATATTATTTTAATATCTTAATAAATTATAGTTTTGTTAAATGTAAACGTTACATAAAATACTGAAATAATCACGGGGAAGATTAACCGTTCCCACCACCATCATAATTATGATTTTAAAATATTAAATGTGATTATATTAAACTATTGATTATATTAACAACTGTGCACCGTTATTTTAACAATTACAGTGTAAGTAAAAATAATTTAAATTGTTAAATAATTGAAAAAATTAAAAATCATTAAAATTGTTTATTATTTTTGTATTATTTTATAACTTTTAAATTAAGAAGCGTGTAAAACTTAAATTGTTAAATTGTAAAACTTTATAAACTATAATTGTTAATTGTAAAGCATAGAAACCTATAAAATTACTCTTCTAAAAGTCATCGTTAAAGACAGTAGAACACTTACCATTAACAATAGTTTCAATAGGTACACTTGAATCATCGTTTATCGGTTTAGGAAGACTGTAAAGATATGTCGATTTAATATTGTCGATTACAACAGGTGCCCGTTCAACACCTTAATAGTATAGCTTGACAATTAATATTCAAAGGTTAATATCACGTAAAGCTGCTATAACATTTCAATATTGTCGATTACGACAGTGACCGTTCAACACATCAAAATCAAATACTATCATATTATACCGTAAAGTTAAATAAACTAAAAGCGGTATATTTTCAAATATAAACATTATTTATAAAAGTACAGGGTATGTGCTAGATATGTCTGCAGCATAAGAAGGTTCATACTAAAATGAAAATTAATTAATAATTTAAAAATAATTTAATTAATTTTAAATTACTTTTAAATATCACCAAAAATGACTGAAGCGATTGAAATAGAAAAATATCTACATATCATGTAAATAAAAAGAATTCGTCAAAATTGAGGTGGTATCAGGGCCACAGAGCAATTTCTTGAGTTTGATCCATTTAATTGTTAATTTACATTGTACACTTAAATTTTTAGTTCATTACAATTACCTAATTATTTAGGAAAATAAAAAACTAAACTACAAATTGTTGTTGCGAATTGTAATCATTAATTTTTTTTATAAACCAAATTATATTTTCAAAATTACATTTTAAAAACTCTAGATGGGTAAAATACATCGAGAGCTTTTTAACAAATTCTCGATGGCTGAAACACGGAACTATTTAACAAACCTGAAATGTACGGAAATCGAACGATGCGAAACCCATGGTTTATTGATAAATTTGCTTCTGCGAATTCCAAAGCTTTGTCTATTACCTTTAGACGCATTGATTTGAAGTCCGTTCCGCATGTTTGAAACTTGTATTTGCAAACATTCATGCGAACTTTAAACATGTTATCGGGCATGGCCCAGTATTCAAATGTAACGTCGTTCAGCTTAATATCTGCTTCACAAAGGATGTGAACAAGTTTGTCCCAGCTGGATAATTCGATTTTATTAGCCTACAAGTTTACGAGATTTTAGCGAGTATTTAAGGCAAATAATTTAGCAGATTTAATTTAAAAAATTAAAATTAAATTTAAATTTAAATTTTTTTTAGTGAAAAATTCTTAATGAAAATTCATTTCGAGAAATAGTAGCATAAACACGATTTGAACACGAAGGTTTTATCGAAAAACTTCGACTAAGATGAAGGCTTTTAACGGATAAAAGCTTAAAAACAATAGACATACATTGACATTATATGGAAATATAAGCTCGATAAAGAAAGAATGAAGCAGCTGCAAATTTTTAGTTTAAGCATTCATGATTGTCAAATTAAAGTGATCAATATTACGTCTGACAATGATATACAGGCAATATAAATGCAGTCACGATCTATAATACAAATGCGGGATAACTTGTGGCCTTGTTAGCAACAGATTGGATGTTTTTACAAATCAATATGATTAAATACAAGTTAAATACAAGTAGAATTTAAAAAATACAAACACACGTTGTCTGTTTGAGACAAGAACAAATTCCATTAATGAATTGAAGAGAACAGTTGACCAAAAAAAGTGGCAAAATCAAGTAAAATAAATTATGTGACAATATAATAGCAGATGTACTATTGAGATCTTTCCTTTTTGCTGATAAATTTTAAAATAATTTAAAAATGATCTAAATGTTGACTTCTAAAAAGTGTAAAATCTACGTACCCTGACGGAAGCGCGTCGGCGTCGATGATTATGCATATGACCGAGAGAATGAAACAGATAGTGAGAAAAATTAGGAAGATTTACACGACAAATTGAACAGTTGTATCTATCTGTACATATTTGTAATACGTCAGGCTACCAGTTTAGAAAAAAAAACAATTACAGTATTTACAAACAAAAATCAAATACTTACGTTATCGAGAAATTGGATTTTTTCCTGACCGTGTGAATTGAGATAATCACTCCTGAACAAGTAAGGATTTATAATTAATTACGAACAAAATCACAGATGCTAATTGCCCCAAACATTTCATGAAAAACAGCTTGACAATCAAAATTTTATTTTCAACAAAATCAAAAATGGTGTATTCAAATTTTTGAACACAATTGTGTTCATCATCGGGAATTGTTTAAGTTGAAATATTATCTTAGCTAAATCTCAACGATAGTGATGGCAGCGTGTTGTGACATTTTTTATAATACCTTTCTTTAAATACAGATTTATATTTCATATTTATTATATTCAGGAATATTCTAGAACCCAGAACACTTTTGAACAAATTATCGTTGCCTAGAAAAAATAACGAAACGAGTTTGTTAGGTGTTTGTTCTGTATTACAAATTCGTAATAATTAGTAGTTATTTATAAAGTGATTAAGATGAAATCCCTAAAAGCCGAATAAAAATTATAGAAAATTAGATCCCGCAAACAGAAACATTAACCATAAAATCTAAAATTTCTATAAGAAACTAGCACTTAGATATAATGAGCAGGAAATACTAGGTACTTGGATACAATTAGTAGGAAGAAATACTTAGTCCATTTTACCATAATCACACACGTATTTTCTCAAATGATGATATCATTCCGCGTGAATTTTTTAGTAATCATATAAGCCCAACGCGAAAGAATGACGAATGCCGAAATTATAAAAATTATACATATATTTTTAATAATTATTTATAACAATGAGTTTCTAGATAAAAATTGTAAAAAGGGAAAAATTAATAAAAAAAATTATTTAAATGGGGTTAGAAAGAGTAAATTAAATTTAATGGAGCAAGGTAGAAGGTAATAGGGTGTAAAGAAGATGAGAGGGAGTGTAATTAAATAAATTATGTAAAAGGGGGATAGAGAATAAAAATTAACATATAATATTACAAAAACCGGGATAATTTTCTAGGGTGGAAAAATATCTGCTCCAGAAAATTGAACTACGAAGTCATAAAGTAGAGTAGAATATCTTTCATCATTTAACATAAAGCTATACATATAAATTGCTCGCAAAATACCTAAGCGATAGTGCATATTTATATACTAGCAAAAAATATCTTTATCGTACTTGATGAAGTTATCGTACTGATGACCTCTAATTCTTATTCTGATACAACGTCGGTTATTTATTAGTCAATTCATAAATATGACGTTTATTTTAAATTTCAATTTTTTATTTAAACTTGATTTAAATTATAGAAAATCTAAAAACAATGATTAATTTTATTTTTTAATTATCAAATTTTGATTTAGCATTATTATGTTTTGTTTATTTTATAATTATATAACAATAAGTAGACTCAGTTATCTGATTTGATCTTTACATCGCCCTAGTCATAAATATTTCGGCGTGCTTCCGGAAAAAGTATTTACACTAATTTTAAAGTTTATTTTTAAAGTTTATTTACATTTTTACGTTTATAAAAATGTAAATACTATACCTTTTTTGAAATAATGATTTACGAAATACACTTCAACGAACGAGGTCAATATAAAAATGTAAATACTATTTTTATATTTAAAAATGTTAATATTTTATATTTACTACAAAATATGTATCTTTAATTAAGTGATCTGATTTGTCTGCTTTTATTTTCTAATTAAATTGCTGATTTGATTGATTCTAATATATTTTTAACTTTTTAAATTTTAAAAATATTTTTAAAATATTACAATGCGAGGAAACAGGAATATTTATTTGATTACAAAAATCCAATATTTCGACGGCACTACGGCACGTCATCTTCAGGGTTGTAAGAATTATAATAACCAAGAAACTTTTAAACTTTTATACGTTTAAAAGTTTCTTGGTTATTTTAATTCTTACAACCTTGAAGATGACGTGCCGTCGAAATATTGGATTTTTGTAATCAAATAAATATTCCTGTTTCCTCGCCTTTTTGTATAAATTCGGATTGGAAACGACTTTTCTCTATGTTTAAAATATCAAAATATTTTATAAAGATAACAACATAAGCGACTGGCATTATTTTATTAGCAAAAATCATGTACATTTCATAGATCCATTTTAATTGTAAAGAGCAATGAAAATTATATAAATCTAAATAATTACGATTCTTGTAAACGATGAGGGTCGGAAATTAATAGAATCATAAAACATAGCAATGTAATATCGCCGAATAAAATATCTTTCCCTATGCTTGAATGTAAAATTCACGTATAGAAAATTATAAATGTCCTATAGAACATTCAGCATTTCCTATATAGGAAATGGTAAAAATGGTCAATTCAGAAATGGTAAATAAAGATCAATAAAAAACATACCATGGTGGCATGGAGCCACTAGCCTGCTGTATAATTGATTGTTCCGCTTTGTTAACCTCTACCAGCATTTTAAGTTCATCGTCATTTAAGATAGAGTTAAAATTCAACTTAGCTAGAACATCTGTATGCGAAATTGTGAATCCAAATTTATGACGAATTGAATTTACGTCATACATATTTTCTAGTGCAGAAACACTTTTACATAGATCACCAACAGTTATCAGATCCATCTGAAAAAATGCATAAAGTACAGATAATGACGAAATTAGTAATAAAGATACATTTTATTATCAAGATTTGCTTCGACTTACTGACTTATAAAGGATTTGGTCATATTTAAACCGGTACAGATTTGGATCGTCCATCGATGACGATACTAATAGATAGATAATGCTGTATTTATTTAAACGAATCAAGGCAAATAATCTTATTTATTTTATAAAGCTTTCTGGATGTCTCCCTTCTTCAGTATAGCAAAATCAGTGAACTGATTTTGCTCTAATGAAGAAAGGAGAAATATCGAACCCTTTATAAAATAAATAAGAGTATTTGCCTTGATTCGTTTAAATAAGTACAACATTACATATATTATCGCATAGAACTGAGCCAGTGGTTCCCATCGCTGTGCCCTTAACCTGTTTGTACAGTAAACCGTCAAATTCAAAGATACTGCTTTTAAACACGACCATCGTTGTTTCTTTTATAAAGTTAATTTATAAGTCTTCATTTCAAAACAGGCACTCCACATCATCGTGATCAATGCTTATATACCATATGTGTGTGAAATTGATGTATAAAGCAACGATACGTCAATAGTTGCGAATATATGGATGCCATCAGTCATTCGTTGTACTGGTTCAATATGTTTAAGAAACTGGAATGGACTAAGTAAATGAGAAGGTACATGTTTTGACAATGGTTTTAATAGAGAATCTATATGTTTGCTCAGTTCCTCTGTCAACGTTTCACAAGACGAGGGTGTGTAGATATTGCTGAATTGGCGATTCCATAATTAATTCATCTTGAAATTCTATTTTATACTTGAATGAATTGTTAAACATAGCAGATCTATAGCTACAGGAAGATTCCAGCCTTTACAAAAGAACTTTAATCATGCACCATCTTTTATACTACGTACTTTAATCATGCACCGACCATTATCCACGACCAGAATTTATCCACGTACTTTAATAATGTACCAGCCTTTATCCAAGTCATTTATCTACGTACTTTAATAATCCACCAGCCTTTATCCACGTACTTTAATCATGCACCAGCATTTATCCACGAACTTTTATCATTCACGTCATTTATCTACGTACTTTAATAATCCACTGGCCTTTATCCACGTACTTTAATCATGCACCAGCCTTTATCCACGTACTTTAATCATACAGCACCTTTATCAACGTACTTTAATAATGCATTAGCCTTTATCTACGTACTTAAATCATGTACCAGCTTATATAAAGGTACTTTGATCATACACCGGTCTTTAACCACGTACTTAAACACTGCAACAACCTTTATCATTGTACTTTAATAATATACCAACCTTTATCAACGTACATAAAAATGCACCGCATTTATGCACGTACTTTAAGAATGCAACGACCTTTATCAACGTATTTTAATCATGTGCCGTCATTATCCACGGACTTAAATCATGCAACGGTCATAAACCAACATTTAAATCATGCACATCACCAACTTTATACACGTACTTTAATAATTCCCCCACGTTTATCGACGTACTAAATAATGTACAGGCTCTTATCCACGTGCTTTAATAATGCATCAGATTTAATTCAAGTACTTTAATAATCCACCGGCCATTATCCGCGTACTTAAACATGTCCAAACTTATATGCACTTATTTCGATAAAGTACCGATCTTTATCCACATACTAACATCGTGTAGCAGCCTTTATCACTTACTTTAATAATGAACCGACCTATATCCAAGTACATCTATCATGCACGTTATTTATCCACGTACTTTAATCATAATCAGGTTTTTATCCACTTTCTTTAATCACGTACCAGCCTTTATCCACGTACTAAAATCATGCACCAGCCTTTATCAAGTACTTTAATAGTAAACCGACCTATATCTAAGTACATCAATCATGCACGTTATTAATCCACGTACTGTAATCATGCACTAGCTTTTATCAACATACTTTTATCATGCACCAGCATTTATTCAAGTATTTTAATCATGCACCAGCCTTTATTCCCGTACTTTAATCATGCACCAGCCTTAATCCCCGTAATTTAATCATGCACCAGACTTCAACTACATTCTATATTATGAGCTGGCTTTTATCAACGTACCGTAATATTGCACCGGCTTTTATCAACATACTTTTATCGTGAACTAGCCTTTAGCCGCGTACATTATTACCATGCTTGCCTCTGAATGGTCTTTGATACGTAAGCATAAGCAAGAATACCATGCTTGCCTCTGAATGGTCTTTCTTGAAGACCATTCAGAGGTATTCTTGCAAGAATACCATGCTTGCCTCTGAATGGTCTTTGATACGCAAGCATAAGCCGGTAAACTGTATAGTCAATTTTCATTCTCAGATATTAGAATCTCCAACTAGATTGTGTCACTCTCGTATTGTGAATCCCGAGTCTTTAAATATCCAAGTGGTTCTTAAAGCTTATTCTCTTATGTCAACTGGTCAACATCATGCGAGTGCTGATCTTTTGACTGCGGCAATAGTTCAGAGTTGTGGTTCGTCTTCCAGTCGGCGCTTCACGAGTCGTCCTTTTAATTATCGCAAGTGGCCTATCCTGCAAGAAATGCAGCGAACACTGCTTAGAATGTCTCGCGATTGTAGTAGTGGGCATTCTACAAAGGAGGCTTATATTGTCCTTCGACGGGTTTATACCAAAATGTTGCAGACTTTTCACCGAGATCGTTTGTACGCAGAAGAGTGTCATCGATTAAGTTTGGCAGAGAGCTTTCCATGGAAAGTCCATTCTAAACATCATAATAAAATCATGTCTTTAGTTCCGCTTTCCAAGTGGGTTGATCACTTTCGCTCTTTCCTCCATCTCGATGATCTATCGTTGTCATTGCCAGCTAATAATTTTGATTTTGACGGTTCCTCTGGTTTGATTGATACACCCTTTTCCATTGATGAAATTGAAGGATGCCTTGCGCGGATGCATGTGAAGAAAGCTAGTGGTCCGGATAATCTCTGCGTGGAGCAACTCCGAGCTACATTCCACATATTTGGCAGCTATTGGACCTTTATGTTCAATTCTCTACTCTATGGATCCTGTTTGCCATTCTCTTGGAAAGAGGGGATAGTGAAAGTTCTATATAAGGGCACCGGTCCTTTGGAATCTCCAGACTCTTATCGCGGAATTTTCCTTTTAAACCACGTTTATAAATTATTGTCGTTTGTATTAACTTCTCGACTAGCTAAGCACTGTTCTTCGTTATTGCCTGAAGAACAATTTGGATTTCGGCAAGGTCGCTCGACTTGTGATGCTATCAGTCTAGTGCGTTCTTCTGTAGTCAACTGTATTTCTAATAAAAATTCATTATATGCCATCTTTATTGATTTTCGTAGAGCATTTGACTCAGTCAATCGAAATATCCTACTTTCTAAGCTGCATAATAATTGTAATCTTCGTGGGCGCTTTCTTCGCCTACTATATCAGATTCTATTACCTAACCGTGTCAAGGTATTCGATGATTTAGCATACTCTGACTTCTTCACAGTTAATCATGGCGTATTGCAGGGGGACCCAATCAGTCCTCTATTATTTTCAATCTTCGTTATTGATTTACCACCGGTTATACGGTCTTTTGCAAACGAAGTTGAGTTGGCGCTATATGCTGACGATCTTGTGATCCTGACAAGAAACCTAGGCACGGCTCAAAAGGCACTCGATGGCTTGACTGTATTTTGTAGTCGGAATGAACTAGACATCAACATTTCAAAATCAAAGGTAGTGAAGTTCCGCGGTGGTGGTCGTTTATCCAAGCATGACTCGCTTTTTATAAAGTCTCAGACACTAGAGTTCTGTACTAATTATAAGTATCTTGGCGTTC
Source organism: Pomphorhynchus laevis (assembly GCA_012934845.2). NCBI lineage: Eukaryota > Metazoa > Acanthocephala > Palaeacanthocephala > Echinorhynchida > Pomphorhynchidae > Pomphorhynchus > Pomphorhynchus laevis. The sequence continues at coordinate 40,532 of WNNJ02001646.1, read as the reverse complement.
TATTAACGTCTAGATGGTCTTTTACCGCGCACCTTGAGGCTAAATCTTCTAAGATTGCAATTAAAACGGCTTCATATCCTCAACTAAGGAAGCTGTCGTTTGAAGGAGCGTTGAGATATTTCGAGTTAATGCTCCTACCAATTATTCAGTATGGGTTGGCAACATTCTGGGAGGACCTCACTGAGTTAAATTTTAGACAGATTGATAGGTGTCAGGCCCGATTTTTGAAACATATAGTTGGAGTATCCAATAAATGTAGTACGACAGCGATCACATACTTGGCAAAAATAAAGCCGCTTAGTGTCCGATTATGTAGTAGTCTTAGATGTGTTCAAACGTCTAGTTATCTCCAACATTTGGTAGCTCTTGAGACTAAATTCTTAAACGTGGATCATGATTTAGCCAATTCTCCTGTGTACCTGCAAAACAGTTGGAGATCACCGTTAAATGTGAAACGCCCATTGATATGGAGGTTATCTATTCATGGTTTTCATGATAACTACTGTCGCCGACTTCTCGCTTGTCATCGCCGTGATTCTTCTTGTATATGCCGCTTCTGTGCTTCTTCCTGTGATGCATTGCTCCATGCTCTAGCCTGCCCTCAACTCAGCCTTATGTCACTTCAAGAGATTAATGATCTTCGTCATTGATCAAAAAACGACGCATTAAGAAGACAATATGTATACTTCAAATTTTGTTGATTCTGACTAATTTCCTATTTTGTAATTATTTGCCCAGCCGAAAGGCGGAACGGGAAATAAAACTCTGTATTATTATTATTAGAGCCCCGCGTGGCCGAATGGTGGAGGCGTGTGCATTGCAAACTCTATGTACGGGGTTCAAACCTCGAGCATGCACTCTCTATTGACTTCTCTGTAAGCACACGTCAAAGCCACAAGATCGCGTTGTCGAAAGACGTTGGGGCACCCGATGATGAAGCGGGACCACTCTTCATTATTATTATTATTATTATTAATTGACAACGAATTGAGCCGAGGCTCTTTACAAGTTGCTTCACAAAATAAAAAGAATAAAAAGAATAAGAGTCGTTTTGTCCCTCCATCAGATAAACTACTGAAAATCCCACCGTTGTCTTGAGAAGGAAGGGTCATCATCCAGTAGGGCGCAAAAACTTGAAGCAGTAGACGACAAAACGGTCGCACTCTGAAGCGAATTCCAAGATCGTACGACTCGTTTGGCAAAGCAGGAAACTGCATGCATGTACCTTTGTGTTTTCAGCATCAGGGGGTGTCCGCGAAGAGAAGGTTGACCTCTCAGTTGCAGTAGATGTGACAGTGGATGATCTTTAGTATGCAGAATTTTCCAAACAAGAGAGAGATCTCGCTTGTCACGGATATATCGCAGACAAGGCATATTTAATATCTGGAGGCGTTTCCCGTAGCCATAAATATGCAGCCCTGAGACTAATTTAGTTGTTGATCTGAACACTTTCTCTAATGCACGACGCTCATAAGTAGTTTCGGGATAACAAGCTGGCGATGCGTATAAGATATGGCTCAAGAAAAACGCATTTGCTAAGGTATGGTAACATAACGGATCTATGCCTATCAGAGCTCGACGAGTATGTCCTATTAAGCGTTTTGTGATGCAACACACGTAGTCTGAATGCTTTCGAGTGGATAAGTCAGCACAAACCCAATCTCCCAAATCTTTATATGAGTTGGTTCTTTCGATACTAATTGAACCAAACTGGTACTCACCTCCAAGATGATCACATGATCTTCGTGATATACGCATACATGTACATTTAGCGGAATTGATCCTCAAGTGATTTCGTATAGACCAATTGGATATAACGTCGACGTCGCTTTGTAAATGCTGTTTGTCAAGATCGGAAATAATAGGTCGCCAAACTTTAAGATCATCTGCATATAATAAACTGAATGAACTGATATTTGGTATCAAATCGTTGATATAAAGACTGAATAAGATGGGACCCAATACACTTCCCTGTGGAACACCTAACAACACTGGAAATGGACTCGACAGCGACTTATTTACTCGTACGACACTTTGTCGGTTGGAAAGGAATACACGAATCCAGTTTATGATCCTCTTATCAAGATGAATGTGCTCCAACTTCTCAATAAGACGCGTGTGATTAACTGAGTCATACGCTTTTGAGAAATCAAAGAAAATGACATCAACTGGTATGCCTTGATCATAATAGTGATACCAATTTTCACGTACATGTACAATATTAGTAGTCGTGGAATAACCTTTTCGGAATCCATGCTGTGCTGGGTTCAAAATTTGAAATCTATTTAGAAATTCTATTATTCGTCGCTTAATCAATCTTTCTAGCACACGACAACACACGCAAGTGAGACTAATAGGCCTATAATTGTCAATGGACGAACTATCCCCTTTCTTATAAATAGGACAGATGATGGAATTCTGCCAATCAGAAGGAACAACGCCAAAAGCAACAGACGCAGAGAAAATATTGTAAAGCGGATGACATATTATGTCAGCGATGTTGCGCAGATATACTGGCGGTAAGCCATCTGGACCCGCACCTGCTTTGCATTTAAGTTTCCGAAGCTCTTGGAGAACATCATCACATCGGAAGAGGTCGCTGGTGTCATCTCCGGGCGATTCAAATGTACACGGATCACTCATTGTCACATCCTTATGGCCAAGATTCAAAGAATGGAAATGATTTCTAAACATATTTGATATCTGCAAAGAATCAGTTATGAATTTCCCATCGTCACGTTGAATACAATTTATAGGTTTACAGCGCGTATGCTTAGCAGTCACATACCTAAAGAAAGAGCGGGGATCACGGTGACAGTTTATACTTAGCTGATTTTCGAAAGATCGCCTACCAGTTCGCTTCATGGACGTAACGAGGTTTCGCCATTTCTTATAAGTGCTGAAATTAGCTCTGTCTTTACGATAGTTATTAAAGGCCTTACGTCTCATCTTTAAAGCATGTTTTATGTCGCTATTAAACCAAGGCGGTGAGATCGATGTCAAACAGTGTTTACTCTGAAGAGGTGAGAAACGATTAAGGAGGTGGTACAGAGTATCCCTGAAAAACTGCCATGAATATTCGACGCCAACATCAAAAGCATCCAACCACTTTACCCCAACGAGATATTTATTTACTAGAGCAAAGTCAGTTCTGAATGGGTTTACAGACGACGTCGGATTTACGCCATGTGAGTAGACATCGCTCAGACCAATCGAAATGACCACATGATCTGAATGACCTATTGGGTTCAGATAGCTTAATCTATCAAGAATGTCATACGGTACAGTAAGGCATAAATCCAAAAGTGAATGTGAATCCTGTGAAAATCTTGTACTCTGACTGACATGTTGCTTAAGAGCCAAGCTGTTTATTAAGCCAAGTAGCTTCAAACTCTCGACATCCGAGTCATTGGAAGTGTAATTAACCCAATTCACAGATGGCATGTTGAAATCACCGAGTACAACAAATCTATCACAATAACTACTTCTCTCCATTAAAGCAGCTATGCTATCTATGTTTGATCTTGGAGAACGATACACAGTCAATACCGTTATTGGGTGTTGACAATATAGCCAAATACACAATGCTTCATTATGGTTAATAGCATCACTAAGAGTTTCAATTACTCGGAATTGAAGCCTATTAGAGATATACGCGATAACACCTCCTCCAATTTTCCCTGTTCTATCACTTCTACTTATGCTGTATCCCTCAATGAATATATCTACGTCTGCTATTGACGAACTAAGCCAAGATTCTGTGAAAATACCTACATCTGGTACGATATCTTGAAAGAGACATTTTATTTCATCTAACTTATTAAGTAGACTACGAATATTCGAGTAAATGATTTTTAAACCACCATTATTTGTGCTCAACTTGAAGGAAAAATCGCGAAGAGATTTTCGAAATTCACGAATACACCGATCGACATTGAGGCAAGGTGAAACAGTGAATATTTCACGTCTTAGGCGGAGGGCGCCACAGTGGTAAAAAGGCTTGCAGGATTGATCACATCTGACAGTCCCTTCCAATGAATATGTAGACGCCTCCGCACAACTTGAAAATTTTGTATTGTCAAATTCTTTTCATCCAACTCTAATCGACATGCTAACTCTGATTTAGCCTCTTTCAAACGTAATCGATCAGCTATGCTCAGATCGCGTAGCAGACGTATACTCGACCCTTTCAAACGATATGCGCCGTTAAAGATTATGTGAATAATTTCAGCGGAGTTGAACACTACTTTGAGCAGTCTGGGTCTCAACACATTACTTATCTTACCGAGACGAAAAGCGGCCTTTATCTTCATGCTCTTAACAACTTCGTCTTGACATTCATGCAATACCACCGAAAGAATGGATTGTAGATGTCCCAAGTCGTCGTCTAATCGTGCCTGGCTATTTATAGCGACAGATTCCTTTACGTTTGCAATAATTAAACACTGTTCACGGTTATGAAGGAGTGTCTTGAGAGTTAATCACATTTGCTTTTGAAACACCTCTAAGAAGTACAGACCTAGTCATGCCTACATCATGTTGAATGTTACCTGTCGTCATTATTGAGGATTTTATGGATTCATGTTGAGGTTGTGCGGTTATTACTGAAGATCGTCGTCGCGATATTTGCATTTGCGAGTTGTGAGCCATTTCTGAGGGGACAGCAGATACGTTCGGTTCGTCGTTATCCACCCGGTTGTTATTACTACCAGACTGTGATTTGGGGATGTTAGCCAAGGTAGCACGTTTGTGTAGGTTGCATTCAGCTGATACGCATTCGGTAGAAGCTGCGTTTACCGGGATAGATCCATTTGGAACTTGACCAAATCCGTCACACTGCAATACCTTTTCCAATTGGTTTAAACGTTCAACCAACACATTGATTTGCTTCGCCGCACAAAATCCGCAATAGAATGGTGGCCCGTCACCGGTATCATCACCAAAATCACAAATATGTGTTACCGATGTCCAAATTTGACAATCGCTAGTTGAACATTCCACTTGTACACTCTCGAATTTCCTGTTGTTGTCGGTATCCCCTGAGTTTGCTTGCCTACCTCTTGATACATTTTTCTTCTTGGCACACATTATCAGGATTCTCGATTCGTCTTTGATTGTTCAAATATAATTGAACAATTATTGTATGTATTTTATTGTAAGAATTTTAATAACCAAGACATTTTAACTCCGTTGAAGTAATCGTTGTTATCGATGTAATCGTTGAAAACGTTGTAATAGTAGTAATCGATTGTAATTTGTGTAAATAGTTATTTGTTAGCAGCTTAGAATTTCAAACTTGTATAGAACTGTATTTTGTAAGAGTTTCAATAACCAAGACTTATTTTAATATAGACAATCGGTCTGATTACAAGTGTAACTTTAATCAAGAATTTAAATTGTAAGTAGTTTATTAAGCAGCCAAGAAAGTTCAAACTGACAAGAAAGCAGCCAAGAAAGTTCAAACTGCCAAGAAAGCAGCCAAGAAAGCAGCCAATAAAGTTTATTAAGGCTGGTACATTAATCATGCACCAGCCTTAATACCCGTACTTAAATAATGCACGGCCTTTATGAACGAAATTTAATCATGAACATGCTTTATCTACATACTTTAATCATGCTGCGGCTTATACCTACGTACTTTAATCATTCACCCGCCTTAATCAATTTACTTTAATCATACACCGGATTTTATCAACGTAATTTAATCACGCAACGGAATATATTCACGTACTTATCACCATGCACCGACCTTTATCCACATATTTTTATCATGCACCGGCTTTTATCCGCGTACTTTAATTATGAAACGGACTTAATACAATACTTTAATCATGCACCAGCCTTCATCCCCTACTTTAATCACGCAAAGCCTTTATTAATGTACTCTAATCATGCACTGACCTTTATTCACGTACTTAAAACATGAGCCGGCCTTTATCCACATACTTTATTCATTTAATACAACCTTGCACCGGCCATTATCACCGTGTTTTAGTAACGAAAAGGCCCTTTTTCAAGTACATAATAATGTGAGGCTTTTATTCACTTACTTTGATCATGTAATGGACTTTACACGTACCTTAATCAGTCACCGGAATTTGTCAACGTGCATAAGGGTTTTAATAAGGATTTTATTAATAACTATATCAACGATAAACAAAAACAATTTTTAAAAACAAAACATTCAGAAAAAACTTTAAACAATAGCCGTCCAAGACGTGCATTTCAAATTCTTTTAACTTATCTTTACAGCCTCAGGTCCAGAGGGATCTGAGCCCCCGGACACATCAGCGCGCCGCCCGCTGACTGAGCCAATCGGGGTCTCTCAACCACAAAGAGTCCAGTCAAGGCCGGCCATGGTTGGTACTCTAAAGATTAGGAGCTTGAGAAACCTTAGTCTTTGCTCTGGGAGACGTCTTGAGAAAAAGACTAATCCCGAGAAACCCAAAGTACTCCAAAGGCGCAATTGAGATTTCCCGTTCAATGAAGGATGCTGGGCCCGTTTCAGAGTTACCCAGCTCTGTTCAGGATACGTTTAAGTCTATCCAGGTCATCTTTCGTCGACCAATTCACTGTAACGGTAAACCCCAAATCTTTGACTCGACTCGTGACGATGGGGAATGGTTGAGGCTGCAAATTGGAGGAGAGTGCAGAGAGTGATAATCCCTTAAGCTTCTTTATGGTGGCAGGGACACTATAAAATACGCCATTTGTGATTTCTTGGAGTTTAAGATAAGATTGGATGTGAACGACTGATTTTTTAATCCTAAAAAGAAACGACAGATGTCAGAGACTACATCCTTGGATCCGCGTCCGGAAAACAGAGATGTGGTATCATCACAGAATTCCTCTAGATGTTGATCGGTCTTAAATATTTTAAAAAGTTCGATGGAGGCAACAAGAAATGATTGGAAAAGGTATGGATCCTTGAGGCACACCTGTAATAGGGTAGAACTGACATACATCAGCGTCGTCTTCATAGAAGAAACGCTTGGTATACAGCAATATTTCCACCCTGCTAACAAATCTCGAAGGCAATCCAAGGAACCTAAGAGAAGAGATAACGAAGGGAATGGAAATGCAATCAAATAAAGCAGAAAAGTCAAGAAAAACAGCCAGAGCAAGCTGATGAATGTTATCTTGATAATACTGATGCACTTCACCAATTTGCTAAATGGACCGAGCGCCGTTTGACAAACCCATAAAAACTCGGTGGGATTAAGCTATGCCTACTTAAATGATCGCAGATTCGACGCGCAAGCGCTTTTTCGTAGATGGAGGTGAGGGAGTTTTGAATCAAGATAGGCCGTAGATCTTTAGGGCATGAATTCTGATTTCGCTTAGGTAAAAAGATTCTATGACTGATGTTGATGCCGGCTACATCGGATGGTAAGGCAAACAGCATTGTGATTGCCACATATCTTATTTGATCGGCTGCCAAAAGCTGACAAATCCGAGAAGAGAGTAAAGCGACGGATTTGTAGGTGCCCGGAAGTGGGCCCCAGGAGTAAAGGATATCTGTAACAAATAAATCTCTGCTTATGAAGTCACCCCGATGCGAGATTAGTTGAGGGATTGAGTAGCTACAGAATTATAAAAGGATAATGACTCCTCCAAAACGATGTCAAAGGCCAACGTTACCAATCCACCCCGATGCTATCTCGTCAGCAGACAAATTTCTCCTTCTTTAATATCTTCCAAAAAGAAGCTTGAGAGGAAATAAGACGGGCAATACTCGCCCTGTCCCAAATCAGTTATAGCATGTATCTAGTACTCTAGTATTCATTGGAGAGATAGCCTGCCTAAAGAAAACACACGCTGTTTATGAACGTACTTAAATCATGAACCAACTTTTACCTTAACCCATGAACTTTGGTCATTCACAGGCTTTTATCCACGTACTTAAACCATACACCGGCTTTTATCCGCGTAATTTGAGCATGCACTCGCCTTTATCCACGTAATTTAATCATGCACCAATATTTATTCACATACTTTAATGATGCACCGACATTTATCCACGCACTTTAATCATGAACCGACCTTTATCCACATATTTTTATCATATACCTGCCTTTATCAACGCACTTTAATCATGAACCGGCCATTATCACGTACTTTAATCATACATCGGCCTTTATCAACGTACTATAATATTGCGCCAGCATTTATCCACGTACTTAAATAACGCACCGACTTATATTCACGTAGTTACAGATGTAAGACTTTTATTCACTTATTTTGATCATGTACCGGCTTTATCCACGTTCTTTAATAACTTACCAGCTTTATACACGCACTTTAATCATGCACGGCCTTAATCACTCGACAGAAATCGCATGCATAAAAGTGTACAACGACTTACTCATTTCTCGAGACAAGGCTCTATATAGTGTTCTCATCTCCCTCGACCTCTCCTCCGCATTCGACATTGTCGACCACTCCGTCCTCCTTTCTCGCCTTCATTATAATTACGGATTTTCTACCTCCTCCCTAGCATGGTTCGCCTCATATCTATCCGACCGTTCCTTTCGCGTCTGTTTTAATTCATCATCCTCCCCTCCCATCCCTATTTTTTGCGGGGTTCCACAAGGTTCAGTCCTAGGTCCCTTGCTTTTCTCTCTTTTGCTTGGCGATCTCTCTCCATTTATCAAACCTTACTCCTTTAACGTCATGCAATACGCCGATGACATTCTAATCTATGCTCATGCACCCGCACATCGCATACACGATATCGGCATTTCTGCCTCCAACTGTCTTTCTTCTATCCACAAACGTCTCTCCAATCTCCATCTCGTTCTAAACCCCGACAAGTCTAAAATAATGTGGATCCTCCCCCGTAAACCAAACATATCTCCTCCCACTGTATATTTTGCCTCATCGATCATCCCCATAGTCCACAATCTCACTTTCTTAGGTTTCCATTTCGATGATCACCTTTCCCTTAAACCCTTCGTCCGTGACAAGGTCCGCTCGTCTAACTTAATTCTCCGTGACATCCGCCGTATCCGCCCCCTTATCGACTTCCGTTCTTGTATGTCTCTTCTTTCATCGCTTCTTTTCCCTAAAATCGATTACTGCCTTAGCCTTTTCGCAAATTCTCCAAAATCCATCATCCTACCCCTACAAAGAATAATCAACACCGCCGTTCGAGTGCTCTTTCGTCTACGTCGCTTCGACCACACATCCACATATTTTGCCCAACTCTCCTGGCCCACCATCCACATCCGCATCAAACTCCGCCTTCTTCTCGTTACTTTTCGTCTCATCGCTGTCGGCTCCCCATCGTTAATCAACCTTCCTTTCTTAGACGATACTCGCCCCACTTCGCTATCGCTTCGTTTCTGTCATACCCTCTTACTCCACGTTCCTAATTACTCCAACAACTACGGTCTCCGATCCTTCCTCGTCGCCGCCTCACTCGCCTGGAATACTCCCTCTCGACGTCCAGCGCGCTCCCTCCTTTATCACATTCAAACACCTCCTCCGTTCACACCTTCTCGACACCTGATTCACAGTCTTGTTTTGTTGTGGTCATGTAAGCGTGCGCTGGCACGCATTTGCTACGTTAAAATAAATCCTTTTTTTATCCACATATTTTAATCATGCATACTCTTTATAAACTATTTAAATCACACACCTTCTTTTATCCACGTACTTTAATCAGACACCGTCCTTTATCCACGTACATTAATCATACACAGGCTTTTATCCACGTATTTTAATCTAGAAGCGGCTTTTATATAAGTACTCTAATCATGCACCAGCATTTATCCACGTACTTAAATCTTGCGCGTTATTTATCTACGTACTTTAATAAGTCAAGGCCTTAATCCACGTACTTTAATCATGTACCGATATTTATCCACGTACTTTAATCATGCACCGGACTTCTTTATTCATGCACGTCATCCACGTACTTTAATCATACACCGACATATGTTAACGTACTTTAATCACGCACCAGCATTATTTAATCATGCAGCGGTCTTTATTAACGTACTTTATTTCGAGTCAGCTTTTATCTACGTATTTAAATCACGCACCAGCTTTTATCCACCTACTTCAATAATAATGAGGGTTTTCTTAAATAACCACCTACTTTAATAATGCACCGGTGTTTATCCACATACTTTAATTATGCACTGGTTTTCTTTAAAATTCCACAAGCCTATTTTAATGATGCACCGGCCTTTATTCACGTACCTTAATCACTAAGCGGATTTTATCCACATACTTAAATCATGCACGAGCATTTATTCACGTTTTTTAATCGTGCACGCTATTTATCTACGTACTCTTATCATCAACTAGCCTTTATCCATGTACGTTAATCATAAAGCATTGGGGGGCTCAGATCCCCCTGGACCTGAGGCCATGAAATAGAAAGGGAAGATGAAAAAACGAAAGAAAAATTCTGTCATTTTTATCTGAGTTGGTGATGACCTACCTTTTTTATTCTTGCATGCAATATTATGGTGTATTTAATAAAGTCTTTAAGGCCCTTTAATAAGGGCCGATAAGTCGGCCCTTATCCACTTACTTTAATCTTGCATTGACATTTATCCAGATACTTTAATCATAAACCGGTCTTTATCCACGTACTTTAATCATGCAATCTTTTATCAGCTTACTTTAATCATACTCCGGCTCTTATCAAACTCACAAGTTTTTTCGTTTCGAACTTTGCATAATTTGTTGGCATTTGGAGTAAAAAATTGAGTTAGAAATCCGTAGCGCTTAATGTCGTCAGTTAACCGAAATGATAAAATGTAAATGCAAGTCTCGTATACTCATAGCAATATGACATATGACAACTGCTAATGAAAAATTCCTTTTCGTCGTTAGAGATGCGAAACAGCGTGATATGAAATTCTCAACACATTGTCAAGCTTGATAGACAGCTGCAGTATCGTATTACCCATTAAATTATGTGCACAATAACACTTTTAGCTTTAACGCAAAATCGAAAAATTAAAATATCCAAGTCATCTCAAAAAGCACGAAAGAATCTTACGGTAAAAATTTGACAAAAGTAGACTAAATAATTGAACAAAACACCCTCGGGGTTTTTGCAAGGTATAAACCGCAAATACTAAGCTTAATGTGTATTCAAATAATATCAATACATCGATATAAGATGATATCAAATTTTTTACCATTTAGCTGATCAATCACATGGATTTGGAACAATTGCTTAGTTTGTAATGGCCAATAATTTATATAATTATAATTTATACTACACTTTGATCTTAGCCGTAAGGCAGATAAGAACATGTCAAAGCACACGTCAAAGCACATGTCAAAGCCACAAAGTCGCGTTGTCGAAATACGTAGGGGCACCCGATGATGAAGCGGATTCACTCTTCATAATTATAATTCATAATCATAATTTATATAATTATAAATTATACAAATGTGATTTTTTATAATAATCAATAGAGACCATTATTAAGTAATTCAAGATTAACATTATTTGTTTTAATTTCACAGAATAGTCGTATGGATTCAATAATTAAATTGATCAAATTTTTATTATTTGAGAAATTATTTTAGCTTTTTGTAATCTTTCCAATTTGATCAATATTTTGAATTTGCCCTAGATAAACAAGAAATTTAATTAGCATTTTGAATAAATTTGAAACTTAAATTTTTGTATCAACAGATTAAATAATGTTGACATGCTGATAATGATACCATGCTCTTAATGCCGATACAACCCATAATGTCTAGCATTAAAGTTTCAACATACTTTCATTCTCGATATCGATTTTACATTCGGGAATCACCTGCTGGCTACTCTTCCGTCATTATATTGCATTACACGTAGAGTAAAGGCAAAATCGCCTTGTAAGCGAGGAAACTTCTAATTAAGATCTTGAAAGTGTCAATTAAATTTTCAAAATGCTAAATGAATTAAATTAGCAAAATGTTAAATGAATACCATTTTTAAATCGAATAAACAATACAGCAAACAAGTCGAATAATCGACAGCCAACATTAAAGAAAGAAAACGTTAAATGTAGGTGTTGAATCAGTAGTCGATACATCCACCAATACTGGAAATATAGCGTAATGCTGTTGTTGGCTTATAAGTAGAGTGAAGTAACATGCAGAATAAAAAGGTCAATTATATCAACTAAAATTATCAATATATTTCATATATAGCAGCCACATCGTTAGAATTTAAATAAAGGTCTTTACGGAAAAATTGTGTGCTATTAAGTTTCAACAATTATCCCTCAATCTAACAATGAGGAATCAAATTGATTCATCTATTGTGATGAATAGAAATTATATGTGAATTTAATCTATTAAATTGATGCATTTCATCAGGAAAATATCACTATTTAAAGTTAAATTTTAATCTAACGAACGGTATAGTGCAGTCCTATCTCATTTCTCCCAACCCTTTCTAAACTCCTTGAGCGTCTCGTTATCAAGTAAGTTAATACATATATCTTTTCTTCCAACTTATTTCCTCCCTTCCAAGCTGCTTTTCGCTCTAATCACTCTACTGAAATTGCATGTCTTAAAGTTTATAACGACTTACTCATCTCGCGTGATAAAAAATATGTAGTATCATAGTTTATCTTGATATCTCATCTGATTTTGGCATCGCCGATCACTCGATTCTTCTCCATTGTCTTCGTCATTAGTATGGCTTCTCACTATCCACTGTAGCTTGATCTTCTTCATATCTATCAAACTTACATTTCGTGTCTGTTCTAACTATTTGCTTTTCTATCCTTCCATCCCGTCTGGTGTTTCACAATGATCCGTATTAGTCCTTTGCTTTTCTCTCTTCTCGTTGATTAATCTTCGATTTCTCATTTATTTAACTTCTATGTTATGCAATATGCTGATGACATTCTCATCTATGCTCATGCACCTGTTTATCGTATTCATGATCTTAGTGTTTCTGCTTCCGACTGTCTTGTCTCAATTTCCAATCATCTTTTTTCCCTTCGCCTTTCTCTGAATCCTGAAAAATCCAAAATTATGTGGATCCTACCTCGTCGCCTCGGCTTAGAACCTCCCTACGTATCATTAAATTCTACAATTCTTCCTATCGTTGATAATCTCGTTTTCCTAGGCTTCCATTTCGACAACCGACTTTCACTTAAACCTTTCGTTAGAGATAAAGTACACTCATCTACCTTGATACTCCGCAACCTCCGCCAAGTTCGTAGATTTATCGATTTCCCTTCTTGTATGACATATCTTCTCTCCTTTTTTCTAGACTCGATTATTGTCTTAGTCTATTTTCCAATTCACCTAAATCCACTCTTCTTCCCCTACAACACATCGTCAACGCAGCTGTCCAAATTCTCCGCCGTCTTCGTCGATTTGATCATACATCCTACCATCTTGCTTCTCTCGATTTGCTTACAATTTATTGTCGTGTTCAAATTTGTCTTCTAGTTGCTATCCGCCTTGTAACTTTTTATCCCTTGATTTCTCAACCTTCCTTTTTTCGACAATTCTCGTTCTGTTTACTGGTCTTTGCGTTCCCGTTATTCTCTTCTTTTACATGTCTCAAACTACTCTACCTATTTTGGCTTCCATTGTTTCCTTGTGGCTGCTCCTTTCTCGTAGAATCATCTGCTCATTCATATACGCCTATCAACCTCAATGCCGTGCTTCGAACGCCAAATCCGATTCTATTTAAACAATTTAACTAATTAATCTGTATGACTTTTGCTGTTTTTTCTAATTAATGGACTTGTAAGCGTGCAGCTGTCACGCATCTGCCAGGTTAAATAAATATATTATTATCTCATATATTACCAACCCGTAAAATTTTTAATATTCAAGAATTTTGTCATAATTAATAGCTATTTTGAGACGTCGAAACTTTTATTTTGTCAAAGCCTTTGTAGTAAAAATTACCTTTTCAGTTGTTCTAGTTACAATATGAGCATTAGTATTCAATTAGTATGGCAGATTAGCGCACAGCAAAAGTGAAATTAAAGCCTACGAAGAAAATATTTTAAATTTTGTTAAAAAAAAGTTTTGTGAAGCAAATGATATTACTGTAATCGAGATGTGAACTGAAATATGCAAAAGTTTTCATATATATTCAAGTGATTTTATCAAACGTTTTATAACCTCCATATTATCAAAGATCACAACATTTTATTAATTGGATTGAAAACTACTGGTGACGTTATATTAATAAGAATTTCAATACAACTTTTTTACAATACAACCGATTACAAGGAATTACGAAATCAAGTTACGGCACTCAAACGAGTGCCGAGAGTATTAAGAATTTCAATACAACTTTTTTACAATACAACCGATTACAAGGAATTACGAAATCAAGTTACGGCACTCAAACGTCAGAAACGCAGGTGCTTCGTTTCCAATCTTTGTCGATCATCAAAAAGATATCCCAGTAAATTGTTCAAACATATCAGCTCATTAAAATCAACTACGTCTGAGATTAACTCTATATTTATGGAAACCGGTGAGCTCACATCTGATGACAAAGCAATTGCCAATATTTTCCTAGATCAATTCACGCTAGAGAGTCCTACCTGTCAGTATTGCCCCAGATTCTCCACTGCTCAATATCCGTGTTACGAATTTACTCCATTTGATAAATTTGAGGTTCTTAACGAACTTCTAAAGCTACCACGATCAATTGCGGCAGGACCAGACAATATTCCTCCAATTCTTCTTCGGGAACTTGCACCAGTAATATATGAACCTTTACACACCATATTCGATTTCTCCTTGTCAACAGGCTGTATACCATCAGATTGGAAATGTTCTATAATCCGACCTCTCTACAAAAAAGGCGACCGTAATCTAGCAAGCAACTATCGGCCCATAAGCCTTACCTGCGTTGCTTGTAAAGTGCTAGAGAAACTGCTTTTTAAACGAATCATCGGGCACCTAGAAGATAACCAAGTACTCTGCGACAACCAGCATGGTTTCCGCCCAGGAAGATCTACTGTCACAAACCTCATACTTGCGAGGAGTGATTGGACCAGATATGCCGAGGCTGGAGTTAGTGTTGATGTTTTGTTTTTCGACCTCAGCAAAGCATTTGATCGGATATACTATGATGTCCTCCTTATTACGCTGGAACAGTACGGCATCAGAGGAACCCTCCTTAATTGGATTAACTCCTTCCTTAGAAATCGGAAGATTACTGTATTGGCTAATAAACAAATGTCAAAAACAAGAAATCCTGGACGCGGTGTTCCTCAGGGATCGGTACTCAGTCCATTGCTCTTCATTATTTACATCAACGAGCTTACTACAGCTATTTCGAGTCCATGTGGTTTATATGCCGACGACTTGAAAATTTGGCGACCAATAATCGATAGCCGAGATTCAATGATACTCCAGAGAGACATTGATAATATTAAGGTATGGTGTAATCAACGGGGACTGGTATTAAACCCCGATAAGTCAAAACATATGCGCATCGGACATCTACACATCAATTCATCATATACCATTGACGGAAGAGAAATTGAAACAGTTCTCCAATTTCAAGACCTTGGAGTGATCGTAAATAGAAGCTTATCGACCATCCCACATACCAGTCACACAGTTGCTAAATGCCGTCGAATTTTAGGACTTATTAGAAGGACCATTGGCCAGCTTGACG
This sequence comes from Pomphorhynchus laevis, assembly GCA_012934845.2. NCBI lineage: Eukaryota > Metazoa > Acanthocephala > Palaeacanthocephala > Echinorhynchida > Pomphorhynchidae > Pomphorhynchus > Pomphorhynchus laevis. Next base: position 24,904 of record WNNJ02001646.1, on the reverse strand, counting down.
CATCCAGTTTTAAGTTAATTTACAATGCTTATGTCTTATCTTTAATGAGATACGCTTCACCTGCCTGTCACCCTCAAACTACGACAGAGATGAACCTGTACGAATCCATATTACGCAAGGCCACACATCTTGTACCCAGCCAACGCAAGCTCTCATTCATTTTTCGACTTCACGCACTTGGTGTGACCACAGTGAAGAAATCTTTAAAGTCATCTGATTTAATGTTTGTGTGGACAGCGCTTAATGTTCAAAAAGGGCAGAGGGAACATGTTTGTCGCAAACTGTTCGAACTTCGAAATTCAAACAGATTGAGGGGACATCACCTCACGTTAAAGACCCACATTCGTCCACGAAGAAGATTTAACACAATTGTCAACCGAACGTGGAAAAGCTGGAATAAGCTACCAAGTCAAGTGGTTTCGGCCTCCAGTATTTTGTCCTTCAAGAGAAATCTGAAGAATGTACTAACTTAAAACAATCGGATTTTCATTGATATTTTTTTAACCCTGTACCCAGCCTGTACGAGCTCTACGCTCTTTTGCTGCTGTTGTATTTAATAATTTTTTTTGAAATAATATAAATTATTCAAAAATAAGACAGCTTAAAGGTTACCCTCTAATGGGTCCAAAGTGGCAATTCAAAATCTGAATTTTTAGTTCAAAGGGAGTTGATCGTACAAATCGACTTAGAGTGGTGCGTCCTTATCGTGAATTAGAGTTCCTGGTTCTTGATACCTGTTTCGCATAGCCATCGATGTGGATTTTATAATAAGGAGTGAAATCCTGGCTCTTTCTTGACGGATCAAATCGGGATATGAAAGGTTGTTGTTGCTCGCTTTAAGTGAAGATATGCGCTTAAGTATCGAGTCCGCTATCTTTCCAATACCACCAACAGTTGAGAAAATCAACGGGTGAAACGAAGCATTTTCTATTTTCGCAATCCGCTCTGTATATTTTGCCTGCTTCCGATTTTCATGGTACTTGAAGGGATCCTTCATTGTATCCAAGGAATAAGACGGCGCTAGGTTGTTGAAAACGCATACGTCCATAAAGGACCGCTCCGTCAGATTCCCGAAGAGGCCAGTACATCTTATGTCTGATCTTGCCTCTCTGTCCCGTGATGTGGCTTGAGATTCAAAAATGACTGTGTCTGGAACCGGGAGCAATACTGGTTCTGTACATACGAGTCGACAGGTTTCCTTGAGTGATCTAGCAATCTCGTTAGCGACACTGTTGTGACGAATGAAGTTGAAACAGCCTGTCTTGCATGAAAGTGCGTGTATTGTTGTTAGAGACACTCCACACGCACACTCACCCAAATAGCGATTCGGTTTCCACTCGTATCTTATTGAAATCGCGTCGTGGAATTCTGAGGAGGATATGAACAAACCCTCAACAAACCCTGCTGTTAACCACGAGTAGGCACCTTTCGTGCTGGCATTCCATAAAATTGTCTTTAAATCATTTTTAGAGTTACTAGTAATCTCCGTCACCATTCTGTTAAACTTTATTATGTTCATTTCTCTTATCTGCTTGACTACATTATGCTGAGACGTTTCTAGGGGAACTTCTGAGTGGTCTCTATCTACACTAGCCCTATACATCATGCGTGATTTCTCGTATTCATTATAGCATTCTTGAGTATAGTCGACTATACCAAGTCCTCCATGTATACAAAGTTGTATTTAATAATAATAATAATTTTTTTTCTGTTTTAATTTGTTTAAACCAATATTAATACAATTAAAAATTACAATCATAAAGTTACCCGCAAATGGGCCCTAATATAAACATTAAATTTAAGACTTCATTAAAATCTCAGCTATCCGTAGCGGATCCACGACTAATTATCTCCGAATGGATTTGCTGTCCGTGCTCGAACCGGTGAAATGCAGAGCGGGGGCTGCGAAGACACATAGAAGTTGATCGCGCAAGGGAGAAACTTATCCTTCGTCGGATAAGTGCGATACACGTCACATAGTCTATTTCGCGCTTATTGGCCAACATCCTGGCTAATGCCTTCAGAACGCAATCTCCGGTCTTACCAACGCCTCCAGACGATGAAAACACTATCGGTGTGAATTGGGCCCTCTCCACAGTTACAATACGTTCAAGGTAACGGGCGTTTTTGCGCGACTCATGATAGTTGTGGACTGATGAAGGCGATCTCTCAGAATAAGAAGCAGCATGACAATTGAATATAGCGACGTCCATAAAGACGCGCTCGCTTCGTCTTCCGAACAGACCTGTGCACACGACATCAAGTCTCGCTTCACTATCACGTGAAGTAATAATAATAATTAACACGATCAGGAAAGTATAAACCTGCATGCTTTTTTACAACTTTCGTAGGGAAGCTTAACCCGGAATGCACCTACAACATACGCTTAGCCTACAATGAGGCGTTTCGACATTAGTTGAAACACCTCATTGGAGGCTAGGATGTGGCCCTGTAGCTACACAACTTCGACAGTACTTAATCCTCACGTGTAATCATGTGATAGCACGATAATCATCACGATAACACACGTACTGTCCTGTGAAGCCACTGCTTATGCAAACCATACCAGATGTAAGGCTGGTCACTGGTGGAGGAGCTTGCGCTTAGTGAATTCCTTTCAGAGGTTTACTGAGGATTAAGTACTGTCTAAGTTGTGTAGTTACATGGCCACACTGATGAGACCACCTTGTAGCGATTAGTAAACTGAGGTCGAAACGCCCCAATTGGATTACATTAATCTTGATCACTTAATATGAACGAGAAGCTAATAGCAACATTACTAATAGTGATGTTACTATAGTGCACATTACTATAGCGCACATACCTAATTAAAAGATAATAACATATACTCAAAACAGCGATTCATCAAAATATGCACCCTCGCAGCACTATAGCAGAAAATTAAAAAAAGGGATCAAATACAAAAATATTGTTCACATTAAAACAACTTTGAAAATTTAATATTCAAACAAACAATATTATAATTTCGTAGAGTTCAAACATTCAATAATATGAGTAACAAGATATGTGGTGACCTATATTTCTCACCATACTTTGCGATTTTAAACATGCCTTACGTTAATTAAACATGTCTTACGTTAACATGTTTAATTGGACGCGATTGTAAATCTAAGGATCTACTAGACTTTATAAATAAACATCACAATTTTCAATATGTGGATCAATGCTCTCGTTTTAAGGGGACATCAAGAGGTCGTATCGACTTATGTTCGTCGAATACTGCGGGACTCATTAACATACGATATTTTGCGGCGTTAGGAAACAGTGATCAATGCAGCATGCTAATTAAGTTTCCATTCACCTTGTCAACTTTCAATTGCAATATAAATAGCTTCAACATTTTCGAAGCCGATTATGATAAAATGTCTAGTCATCTTGATCACGTTGTTTGGTGAGATCCTTTTACAGTGGGATTGGAGAGTGCTTGAGTTCATTTCCAGGATACGCCTATGTTGTTACTTGATAGGTATGCGCCTTTATGCACCTCAAACGATAGTAAAAGCTATAAACTTTAGTTCGACGATTAATTGAAGAAACAACTTAAAAAATGCAAAAATCTTTACAACCAATACTGTTTATCTTATGACAATAATAGGCCATATCGTGATGCAAGAAATAAATTTACTTAGCTAAAAAGATTAAATAAATATAACTTCGAAGAGTATCTTGCTCAAAAACCACCGAACTTCTTCAGTTTGAAGAAAGCGTAATGATTTTGCCAAAAATTTTGATTTAATTTAAAAAAGCGTATTCTTTTGTCTGGTTCTACATTATATATATCACTATGTTTTCCTCATGAGGAGGCATAAACACAAGGCAGGATTTTATATATATCCATCAGATCAATAAATAGAAACGAATTATTCTCGCAATATTCAAAGTAGCTATATATGCAAAGTCATCCTATGTGTGACTATAAACTTCAACAACAGTAGACGCGTTTCGCTCTAACGGAGTTCATCAGTGATGTGACTTCAATAATCATCCATAGGCACCTTTACACACGCTTAAACAGTGTTTGAAGCTCGAAAAGCAGAATTACCTTTAATCTAAATCATGAGAGAGAATTTAGTCACCGTACTGATGAGCTCCGATAGTGTGAAACGTGTCTGCTTTTGTTATAGTTTTTATCATACATAGGATGACTGGGCATACGTAGCGACTTTAAATATTGCGAAATAATTTTGTTCTATTTATTGGTTTGATGAATATATATAGAATGCTGCCTGGTTTTTATGCCTCCTTATGGGGAAAACATAGTGGTTTATTTATGAGTACACCATTGTGTCTGATGGCAGGTGTAACATCAAATTATATTTTATATATTTTTACACTTGAAAATGCCTCTGTAAAATAGCATTTATATTAAAAGGAATTTAGTGCATTATACATGGTTAAACTGCAATACGCACTGCCACAAACAGAGCACATTCTAAATTCTCCCTGATGATTCAGATTAAGAATAGTTCTGCTTTTTGAGCATTGAACACTGCTTATGTGTGTGTTAAGGTGCCTTTGGACGATTATTGTAGCAACGGTACCGATTAGCTCCGTTAGAGTGAAACGTGTATGCCGTTGTTAAAGTTTTCGTCACACATAGGATGACTGGGCATACGTAGCGACTTTGAATATTGCGAGAATAATTCGGTTATATTTCTTGGTATGATGAAGATACATAGAATGGTGTCTGTAGCATTTTATGTAGCATCACAAATATGTAGGTCTTAACACCGCATATTTACGTAGTCATTACTCAATTCCATTATTCCAGACGTATGGTTAAAATCTATTGTTTGTTCAGTTTTTAAAAAGGCGACAGGTCTTGTCCCGATAACTACAGACCAATAAGCACGATTTGCATTTGTTGTGAAGTATTGAAACGATTACTCCTTATCCATACGAATGGTCATATTTCAAATAATAATATATTACATCCGGTCCAGCATGGATTTCGTGTACGTCGATCAACATACTTCAATCTTTTGATTTATAGGCATGATTGCACAGAATTGTTTAATATAGGTATTAACAGTGATCGATTTTTCTCGAGCATTTGATATAGTCGATCACCGTGTTCTTATGGTAAAGCTTAAACAATATCGCTTTAATTCAGTAATTGTCAATTGGATTATTGTGTCTTTAAGAAAAAGAAGTGTTGCAGTCCTTGTCATTGGAATCCTATCTGATTTGTTTGCATATATACTCGCGTTCCGCAGGGATCCATTCTTGGACCAGTAATGTTCAACCTGTACATTAATAAATTTCCATTTCTGCTTCAGTCGAAAGTATTGCCCTATGCTGATGATATGAAGATATATCGCACCATCGTTAGTGTTAGGACCGATATATACTAAAGTCCGGCCTTGATATATCGACAAAGTGGTCATACAAAAACAATATAGTTGTTAATGAGTCCAAAAGCGCCTATATGCATACTGGAAAGAAATTTTCGAGCACAACTTATACTATTGGTCATGATCACATACCGTTTATTTAAGAATATTATGATTTAGGTATTGCAGTTTCACACAACCTTATCACCTGGAAAAATATATAAGTTACTTGTTCGAAAGCCAACCGAGTCTGTGGGATAATTTTTCGAAATTTCAACAGTTTAACGACTAAATGTTTTCGGCTCTTGTTTAATGCTCTTTGCTCAAGTATTCTTAATTACTGTGCACAGGCTACATATTCGATTACAAAAGCAGAATAGCTGCTCTTTCAATATGTACTACATAATTCCTCGAAGCGAGTACATGGTTTAAAACATTTGAACTGAGAACAGCGGCTCACGCATCTTAATATGAAATCACTATCACCACTCCGACGCTCTAACGACCTTGTTCGTGTATGGCAGGCAATGAAATACCACGATGATCCTAAATGGAAGCTATTTACTAGTCGTAATAATTCAAGATTATGCGGCCATCAATTGATGCTGCAATGTAAACCACGGAGAAAGAGAAGAAATGCTTGAATTTCGCAGCTAGAATTATTCCTGTTTGGAATGGTTAGCCTGCTGAAATGGTAAAAGCGGAGAGCAAACAAGTCGTTACTTTGGGTTTTTGTTCTTTTTCATTTACCTTCATCATTACTGATTTCACGATTTACTGTCTTTTTTGTTTTTCTTTTCCCTCATTTTTCTCTTTAATTTGTAATTTGTGAATGTGTCTGTATAAGCTTTGCTCGTTGATATTTTTAATAAAAATATTTTTTTTTCAAAAAAGTACAAGAAATGATTCCTGCAAATGGGCATGCAATTTACGAAACTATAATTATTGCTTAGATGTAATTAAATTTTTGAATATTTATTATCTTCTTGATCTTGCTGCCACGAGGCATGGGGACACAGAACGTGGAATCTCAAAGCCAATGTAATGTTTTATTTTGACGACTATATCGGCATATGCCGTGACAGATTGACAGTTTTCATTACTGATTTCACGATTTACTGTTTTTGGTTACTAATTTCATTACCAATTTCAGGATTTACTGCCTTTTGATGTTTTCTTTTCCTCATTTTTCTTTTTAATTTTTAATTTATGAGTGTCTATATAAGCTGTGCTCGTTGACATTCTAGTTATAATAATCATATCGTTTCCTGTAGCTTTAATAATTGAGCTAATTTTCAACACCCACTTAACCATTTCAACTCACTTGCATCTGCTAGTATTTCTAAAATGATTTGAATAAATGCAGTGCGAATAAAATTCAAAGAAATATCAGGTTGCTCTTTGTAAATGATGTCTATATCGTAAAATTTATACTATATGCTTTAGCGTTAAATTACAGGAACAACAAAGTAAAGAGAAATATTTAATATATTTGGAATTAATGTTTTAATCAGTAATAGAAACCGGCAAATGATTTTTGACGATAAACGAGACAACGCCGCTAGAATATTTGAAACACATGAAGCCCCATTAATCTGATAAAGCATTAAGGCATTTGATGGAAGCAATTAAGAGATGTGTCAATTCTGGCAAATTCTACATAATAAACAACACGTTCTAAAAGCCTTTATTGATTTTGACCCGCTCGCAATTTTTGACAGCATTCCTATTGTCTCTCTCGTCGAAAAATTGTACCCTATAGAACAGTTCAATTTGACCAAAGTTGTAAAGTTATGGAAGGCTCAAAGCAAGCAGATTATCAGCTTACCATCAGTCAAGTTATTTAAACGCCACTTCCTACATAGCTTACAGTAACTTTTTTCTTTTTCTCTGTTTTATTTTTGTGTGCAACTTTTAGCAGTGCTCGTGATTATGTCTATATTAATAATACGATGTCGCTGCCAGAATACGTAAAACATGAAACCCGACCAAGCTGATATCTATTACAAATATGCACTTGACAGAAGCAAGACGATGACGATGGCAGAATATGTAAAAACTATGGAACCTTGCAAAACTGATATCTATTACATATCAACATTTCACTTAAAAAAATAAGATGACGATAATGCCAGAATACGTGAGAGTACGAAACCTCGTTAAAATAATATACATATTAGCCCAAAATTAACGATTTTTGCAGAATTATTTATATTTTTAATCATTTATAGAATCATTTTGTTTTATTTGGTTAAACGTTTTGTTAGTTTAGTTCTTTAGCTTGAAAGATTATAATTTCGAATCGAAAAATATAATTGTTTTTTTTAAACGATTTTTAGACAAAATATTAAAAGAAACACAGATGAATTACCTAAACCTGCCATACATCGAAAAATCGTAAGTTAAAATTTTGGCAGTTGATCAAAAAAGACACGGATATATCGAATTACTGAGCAAGCAAGACTATACAGCTGCGGGAAAGGACATTTTGAGGAAGGACAATCGATCAAAATTTTAATAATCGTAACTTGCATTATCTTAGCTATTATTTGATCGTTTTGCCAGAGACCTATTCAAACACTATGAGTGTTCTTACAAGTTAAATAGGTCTTCAACTTTTTGTGTAAACTACAAAAAGTTGTCACTCTTCACTTAAAGTTCAAGGATGTTTAGAATGTGTTCCATTTAACGCCAGATGTGATATTGAGATCGATGGAATTGAAAATAGTATCCAAAATCAAAATATCGGAGATCAAAATCTAAAGGTGGTGCTATTAAATTGATTACCTGCCAACAATGTATTGCTTAGGTGCATGATGACAATAAAACCCACTTTAAGTTGACAATCTATCGAAACCTCTTCCTAAATTAAATGCTGCATATTTTTAGTTTTCGTGTATCAATGATATTTTGTGATTTGACCAACAGTATATACCTGTGTATAATAAATGTCAGTGCTTGACTGCCGTATTATTACTTACTATTTATAAGAAATAAAAGATTGCTAAATTAAATTGATTAAAAGAGACGGACAACGTCATAGATACTTCACGTGGTTATTTCAAAATTTTATTAATTGCACACAATATAATTGTCTTTTAAGGAATGGCAAAAAAACAATAACTTTCTTCACTAATAGAGTAACAATACAAAAAGTCAATTTCACTTTTAAAATGTTTTTAATCTGGTAAAACCTTATTTGATATTTAAGATATCTTCATTACGATTGTTCAATTAAAATGTGAACGCCGTGTTCCCGTGCCTCGTCAAAATCGTCATTATTACAATTACCGCTGCCAGCCGCTGCAGCGTCATTATTCTCTTCTATAATGCGATGATAGTCCTTGCGGTATAAGGTTTTCCATGCGTGCGTGTGCCGGCTGATACAATAAGCGTAGGTCTTGCAAAAGGCAAGGGCGATAAAAACGACTAACAAAAAGCATACAAACGAAATCAATGCAGTCACAATTCGTTGCATCTTCAATAATTCAAAAGAAAAATAATAAAATAGGTATTTTATAAAACAAAAATGACATATACATTTATTGAAAACCGACAATTTTCCCATTCTAAAGAAAAAATGGCCGAAACGATTTTTAATGGAAAGAACAATAACTTGAAAGTTTTTATTTTTAACGATTTAAGTTATTATTAAAATGTATAATTGAGTTTAGAAATCGTTTTTTTCAGTTTGACGAACGAAACAGTGCACGTCGGAGCTTCAAAGGGATTGGTAAGTAACTTTAAAAAAACAACTATGGGGGATGGTGGTCTAATGAATTTTGCTTACGAATCGTTCTTGAAGATATGGCCAACGCTGGACAGTCGTCAGGGGGATACTGTGGATGATCGAGAGGATATTTCTGAACGCTTGGAACGTTCTCTTAATCATTTCTTGTTGGGTTTTCTTAATTCGAAGGGTGTTTTGCGTTTTTACATTGACCATGTCGAAGTCAACTTCCAGGGGTTCATAGGTTACGATTGTGATGAAGTATTTATCGAGGGCAGTGATGGCACTGTATATGTTCATGGAGAAATCAACGTGGGATCTATCGACGATGCAGATGAACGATCTAAAGACTTGTCTGATAACAGAATCGAAACCGAAAGAGATTGTGATGATGCTCTTATTGATTGCAGAACTGGAAACGACAGTGATGAGGATTGTGAGAATAGCTGGGCTTATAGTTCAGAGGTTGACACTGTAGATACCTTTAATATTGTTAGTGTAATTGATGCTCTATTAGATAACAGAAGCAATGAATGCAACGTTTATGGGAATGACTTCCTTGGAACTATAGCGCTGATGGATGACGTGGGATCTATCGACGATGCAGATGAACGATCTGAAGACTTGTCTGATAACATAATCGAAACCGAAAGAGAGTGTGATAATGCTCTTATTGATAGAAGAACTGGAAACGACAGTGATCAGGATTGTGAGGACACCTGGGCTTATAGTTCAGAGGTTGACACTGTAGATACCTTTAATATTGTCGGTGTAATTAATGTTCTATCAGATAACAGAAGCAATGACTGCAACGGTTATGGGAATGACTACCTTGCGACTATAACGCTGATGGAGGACAACAACGATTCTGGAAATTACCACTGCTGTAGTGTGGAAAAAAGAATGATTTTAAAAAGGCTTGAGGTTTCCGATTGTGGTTGTTTCACTGATACAGTAACGTGTTGGAAATTCAAAAGAAAATAATGCTGACTACAAAGCAAACTTGGTACCACTAAACTTCTCTGCTAAGTTCCGAAGGTGTCTCACCTGCGATGGCCTTGGCTGCGGTGTGGAGTTCGGAAGCGTAAGTTTTTTAAGAAGACGGGCAGTGGAAGGCTCCTTCAGACTGGAAGAACAAAGCTTTGAAGGGGGTGATGTGTTCGATCAGAAGAGAGGTATGGAGATCATGCGATAAGACCGCTGGCCCCCGTCTGCTAGAATCCTCTCTTTATGTGGTACTAATCCTTCGATTTTTGCCTATATATTCTAATTTTTTGACAAAATGTTTTCCACATACGGTTGTATTTTTTAATAAAATCTTTATTATTAGTTTAGAAATCACAAAATAATAAAGTAAGCACACTTATTGTAGTTTATCTACCTTCAAAATTCGGCTAATTTAATCAAATAACATATTGTCATTTTATTAAACTTCGCAATGTTCAAAATTTAAATAATTTTATTGTCTACGTATGCCAAATTTATTAAACAGCATGAATTATCAATGGTGCTGATGATGCTCTATTTATTAGGTCATAATGAATGTTAAATTTTCACATTCCTCCAATATACTTTCCAAATAAAGCACGTGCATACATGAGCGTATATTGGGTGTCCATGCATAAATGAACGTATATACCCAAGCTCATGTTTAGATTACTACAATCAACGTTTCGGTAAAACACCGCGATTATTTTCAAGTTAGTACAATCCATTTATGTAAAGTTAGTAGAAGCCATTTGTATCTCTTGTGTGGATCGATAATATACCATACAAACTAAACATATTTAATGGCACGTTAAATAACAGAATTACCACAAACGTAAGCAGCTATATAGTTGATGATTAATATACTAATATAAAAAATAACTTTACAATATTTGATGACTACAATAGATATAAACTAAATTAGTCATCTACGAAAACAGTTTGGTATCAAGAATCTTGAAATAAAAAAGTAAGCAAAAAGTTCAGCAAAATATAGAAACTAAAATTTCTAAAAACTTCATTAGACTTTTTTAGATTTAACAAGTCTCTATAAAATATAATTCATAATTACTATAACATTTATTAATACTAATTATATTGCTCATGTTGCGCAAAGCAAATTGGGAGGTTCATAATGTTATCGCGAGTACCACGCAGAACATTAAAGTTGTGGAAGGGGATAGATTATAATTGGATATACATTAAGAAGACACATCTCCTAAATGGATATCCATTAATGGGATGGATATGAAATGAATGTCCGACAAAGTCATAGGGGTCATTCACTCATGCTGCGCACAAGGCAAATTGGCAAGTTCATAATGCTATCGCGATTAGCACGCAAAACATTTATGTTGTGGAACTCATTACTTCATGACATTGTGGATGTATCATCACTGAGTCATTTCAAGGCTTTGGTTCACAATTGGATGATACATGCGGATCAAGACAACATTAGAAAACTTTATCCTTGGATAGCTCGTTACTGATATTTTGATTTTGTTTTCAATTTGTATAATGAGCGGGCAAAACGGTCTTTTTCAGTCAAAGCCTTATATACATAATAATTTATTTAACGTGGCAAATGCGTGCCAAATGCACGCTATATGCATAATATAATTATATAAATGGTCATTACAAGAAATGGACATGTATTAATGCGCGTCTGTATTGGTCAAAACATAAGTTCGAATATACTGAAGATGGCAAAGCTTTTACGAAGTTCCCGGTTATTCTTACCTGATCTATCCATTGAACCTAAAGGAGTTAGAATTACAGACTTCGAGAATAATGTAGACTCATGAAAATATTACTAATACAAACAGTATTCGTGCAGGTTCAAATTCTAATTCATGCATGTGACTAAATTGACAATAATACCGATATTTTTTGCTAGAAAATATTCTGTAATATATAACGAGATTTTTTGCTAAATCTCATTCCTAAATTCGTTTTAGTTAGTAAATAAGCTAAATAGGATCGACAGTGGGATTTTTTCACAACTTGAATGCAAATATTACTATGATGACAGAAACTTAGTTATTTACTTTAAAATTAGCATGCTCAACAATAATCGGTTACATACATTGCGTTGTCATTTAACGAGGTGTATTTCAATCATTTACAATAATTAATTGGATTTCAAAGTGACAAAAAATGATATTTCTATTGAAATGGAGATCACATTATCGTCTACTAACTAGAAATATTCAACAAGCTTTGAGCAAATTACAACTATCAATGGATTGTGTATATCGTAAAAAAGATAACTTATATTGTACTAACTGAAGATTATTAAACTAGACATAGATTGCTTTTTGAAACTTTTCAATACTCGGAGAACTTCTAAATATATCTTGCACTAATATACTAATATATCTACACTAATTATAGTCCCAATTATCTGCAATTATAGTCCCAAATCCGATGAAATAAATACTGTCATCTTGCTCAGACTATAGACTATAAGCCTCACAAGTTCCATGTGTAAAGTTCAGGATAGATTGATTGCCGGTAGAATTTTGCATAATTTAGATAAACGCAGGATTATTATAAATTCACAGTAGGTTTTCGTTCCAAACGGTCGTGTATTACTAACCTGTTGTCAGCTCGTGAATTGTGAACTGGAGCTACTAACTCAGGTAAATAGATCGATATTATTCTGACTGTGGCACGATATTATCCTCACAGGTATTGTTCCTATTTTTGATAAAGCAGGACGCTACTAATCAGTCTGGGTGGGTCTCATCAGCTGCCGACCAAGACTTACATTTCACGTTTTGACCCTTATTATCTGCTTACTCCGTACACTGGTTCTGATCGAATTAGAACTCAGGACGTCTGTATTGCGATTCAACGTGACATCCACTAGGATGGCTGATCCAGTGGTGTATATTTACATTTGTGCATATTATTTTTTAACAGGGGATCGTATTCTAACGATCTATTAGAACAAACCTTATATGTGTGATCCGCTAGCCGGATCACTGCTTTTCATGCTTCCACTTGCAATGAATGTTTTTGATTTAACTTGATTGCACCTGTGAGCTGAAATTCTTCTGATTGTGACACGACATTATCGATAAAGTTCCTATTCTTGATACAGCACGACGATTAATCAGCCAGGGCGGGTATCATCAGCTCCAGACATACATCTCACGTTTCGATCCTTATTATCAATAAGGATCCAGCTCCAATAATTATTTATCAATAATGAATCAGTATCAAGTATTTAAAATAATTTTAGATCTTACTTTTAGGTAATACCAAAAATTTTTAACGTCTCACATCGCTCAATAAGTTCACCGTTATGAGTTGCTGATGGTATACTAGATAATCGACTCTTCCGTGCAATAGATGGAATTGATTTTCTTGTATCTCGTGTATTCACTATCAGTCGATTTGTATCCAGACACTCATCAACATGGTTCAATTCATCGTTAACCACATATACATCATTTGATTGACCAGCATTTATCAAAACAATCAACGCAATGTCATCCGCATACTTTACGTAGGTATTCCTACAGTGTTTTGGCTTCAATTCATTCACAAATATGTTGAATAAAATGGGTGATAATACTCCTCCCTGCCGAATTCCACACTTTACCTTGTAAATACTCGACATGATCCCCTCGCATATAATCTTTTGTGTTCTGTCTGTGGCATAATCCTGTTTTCATTTAACCTTCCAAAAGCGGAACAAAATTATTTTCCGCTTCGGATTGTGCAAAAGGATTTGGGTATAATAATACACCAGACAGGAAAATCACGTTTGAATACTGATTTTGGCATAAGTAAGGTAGCTCGATTCTTGTATTCATCAAAAATTGCTTCTCGGGAATGAACCCTTCTGTCTTCAAACTCCTTCATTGTTCTTTGGTTCGTCCGCATCTTAAGTACTGCATTCAAACTGTTTTTTCCATGTACTAAAAAATAAATTACCGATCTTGAATCAGTGCTTCGTCGCGGGTCTCGAATTTGCTTCCATAATTCGTATTCGTTTGAGGACAGGTTAATCTTAATAAGTTGATGTTCAACTTGACAAATACTATTGTATCTTGAGCTTTAAGCAATGTCGGTAGTTGTCAATTCATTTGAAGGATATCACACAAATGCCATTAAGTTTAGAGCTACAAATTGTCATGGGCATCGCCTAACCATCTATAATTTTCCCCCTGGTAAAAATCCTCGAATAATGAGACACTCACATCATACTATCATCATTTGGAATACACTACCTGTGGAAATTGATTGCACTTCCAGCTATTCACATTTCAATCTTTAAGTGAGCAGGTGGATTCATAACAGCTCGAATTTCCTTTTGTCTTGTACCCAATAATAACATAGACGCTTAAAGAGTAGAAGTTAAGGCGCATATATCAACTAGAGGCTCCAATTTTTTGCTGTCACGTTTGATACATATTTCTATAAGATCTCGTGTTCCTAGATATACTGTCAGTAAACATAAATTAAATGATAAAATAGCTCAAAACACAGGGCCAATAGTATTATTGTATTGGGGTAGTCGGCATAATTGATGGTCACGTTATTGATATCAATCTTACGATTTTAACTACAAAAGATAAAATCAATGTGGAACTAGATATTTGTATACCTCACAAAATTTATATTTAATCGAACCGAAATCTATATCGGATAATTTATCTGATTAAATAAGCACAGCCACTAAAGAATGTAGTGCACCTTGATGGTAACCACTCAAAAGTGGAATGCAGAGCCAATAAACTTAATAAGTTTATACGAGCGTCAATACTTTAAATTTCACGAAACTATTCTATAAAATAATGTGCATGGTTAGTGAAAACGGATTAATGAATATCAAGAATTGTTGTCACCTTATCTAGGTTTTGATTTACAACCGAATTAATTATTATATTACTAGATCACATGAAAGAAGGCTTAACTACAAATAAAATGGATTTTGTGCAAGTTAGCGTTAAAAATATAATAAATACTAAACCCATAATCTTCTTCCATTTCGATTATATAGTTTTACTTCAACAAAGAACATAATTTACCTTTAATTGAAAAGATTCAATATTTCGATAGCTTCTGCTATCATCATCGGGATTACAATAAAATCCTGATGATGATAGCAGGAGCTATCGAAATATTACATTTTTTCAAATAAATGATCCAACACGTCCACTCACTCAACCCCGATTTTGTCACCGTATACACTTCCCATCCTATGTCATCTTCACTCCCGACACCGCTGTCCCTCCTATCTCGTTTCTCAATAACCTTCATCCATCAATCAAAATCTCCTTCATCAATCTCCACAATCCTTCCACTCGTAACCTTTCCTAACATCGCTTGTCACCCTCTATATTATCCATATCCTCTTTGCCTCCCGCTGTCGAAATTACTCTCTTCATATCCTAAAATCCCAGCTCTCCTATCGTGATCTCACCCACTCACGTCATTTATCCCCCTTCACGGAAACGCTTTCCTTCCCGCGATCGTTGCGTCATCGTCACCAATATCACTCCTCCCACCTCCTTATCTCCACAAGTACGTCTCGACCACGATGTTTTCGTCTTCAGATCCATCCTCGCGTCTCTTTTACCTGCAGATAACTCATCATTTTCAACGACATCTCTTCTGTAGCATTCATCCGCCAAACCAATATTCTCAATCTAATCCTTCTTTCCTGGAAATTTTTTTCAAGCATCGCTCTCACGCGTCCTCTGTGATTTTTCAACGATTTAAACTCATCTCATCTACACCCACTCGTATTTTCCCGATCGCATAGTTTCCGAAATCGCTCAACTCTTCTGTTCGCATCAAAAAACGTCACGAGAAAAGCGGCGAAACATCCCTCTCCATCCGAAGCATCGACGGAAATTTTCAAGTTGTTCACACCCGCCCCAAACTTCGGTGGGGTTCCATCTCTCCTATGTATTATCATAGGAGAGTTTCATATGTATTATCGCTAGCCCAGACCACCATACGCGGTTTCCGCCTCGGCCTCCTCAACACGAGATATATTCTCTATAAATCCGACCTAATCTTCAAACTTTTCACCAATCAATCCATTGATCTCTTTTCCTAATCGAATCCTGGCCCTCCCGTTCCGACGACCTCACTCCCATTTCAGTCCTTGCTCTTTTGAATTGCTCACTTGTCGTTCTTCTAGTCATATCACTCTGGATATCGCAATTATATACCGTCCTGGTTCATCAGCTCCTACCTTTTCATTTTTTACTGAACTCGCTAACCTCCTGTCCCACTGTTCTTTGTCCTTTATACCTTCAGTCGTTTTTCGAGACCTCAACATTCGCCTCGACCGCCCCTCTACCATCGATTCCATCTGGTTCAACAACATTCTATCCAATTACAACTAAAAACTCATATCCACTGACCCCACACATATCCTTGGCGGGCACTCTTCGTCGTGGTCCCAGATTGTTTTCCATTCTACACCTCACTGTCCATCTCTGATCCTGGTATATCCGATCACTTTCTCGTCACCCATAATCTTACTTCCAACCACACACCTGCCATCCTACATCATCCTTTGATAAATCTTGATTTCCCTCTTATCCGCTCTACTTACTCAAATCGTCCATATCATCTCCCACAATAACATTATCCTCTCCTCACGATCTCACCTTTCTTTTGTACTCTAAATTCACATCCACTCTCGATATTCTCTTGCCATTCAAGCCTCACCCTCATCATCGATTGCACCGTGCCTCGTGGTTTGAGATCCAATGCTTATTCTCAACGCGTCGACTCCGTCATGCTTTGAGAGTATATCACCGCTTTCTCATTCGTGATATCCGCTCACTCACTCAGTCTCTCCGTGAGAGACAGAGTGAGCGATCGTTTCATCTCAACCTACTACGTACCAAATGCAACTCCTTATGGCAGCATAAAACCATCACTTCATTCAACTCTAAGTCTCTCTGGCATACTTTTAACTCAATCCTTTCTCGCTCCTCTTCGTCTTGCAACATCAATCCCCATGATTATTCGTTATTTCTCCAGACCAAACTATCCACGTTGCTCTCTCACACCCCCGTCCCATCCCATCCCAATTTTCTCAGCCTCACCTCATCCAACCAGAGATCCTTCATCTTCTCCCTGTCTCACCTGCCGGAGTCTCATCTGTCCTCATGTACATGCCCAGCAAAACCTCACGTGCCGATCCCCCGCCTACCCCGTACTTAAATCCATATGCTCATTGATATTATCTTTCCTCACCACCTTGCTTAACTCGTCCATCCGCAGTTGTATATTCCATTTGCACTGGAAATCCGCCATCGTTCGTCCTATTCTTAAGAAACAATCGCTTGACCCCTCCATTAGAGCTATCGCCCCATTTCAACTATTTACACTTTCCAAGCTCTTAGAACGCATCATCTTAATACAGATCAACGTTTATCTATTTACTAGTTTAACAATTCTAGATTACTAACTACTTACATTCCAGATTGTTCCTGTCAGTTCCAGATTATTCCTGTCGGTTCCATATTATTCCTGTCAGTTCCAGATTATTCCTGTCAGTTCCAGATTATTCCTGTCAGTTCCAGATTATTCCTGTCAGTTCCAGATTATTCCTGTCAGTTTCGCTCGCTACGCTCCCGGATTGAGCTCAATCTCTCGATAAAAGTTCATGCCTAGAAAAGCGCGATCTCAGATCCTTGTTCCTTATCGGAATGCAATGAACATTCCACATCGGAATGCAATGAACATTCCACATCGGAATGCAATGAACATTCCACATCGGAATGCAATGATGGTTATACCAGTTTCGAAGTTGGATGCGATTCTAAAGATTGTGATGTATGGACACTTGTTCGTGTTAAATTATCCGACCGCTCGGTGTATAAAAGTAAACAGTTTACATGCGGTTTTTGTACATCAGTACGACTACTACAGTTATTCTGCTCCTCTATTTCTGTATCACACACTGCCACTCAGACCAATACTGTTTTATATGTTTCCCGCGCATCAACACATGACTTCGCATCTTATAATCCCATTATTAAACTTTCTCTCTCACAAACTCCTCGTTCAACCACAAACCAAACTTCCATTCATCTTCCTCATTCTAACAATGCTAACGGTAAAGCTTTTAATCTCGTACCTCCTCTTTTCTATTCCTCCCCCAATCTAAATAAATCTCAAACTTCTTTATTCTCTTCACGTACTCCTTACTCTACCTCCCCCGTATCACTTCTCAATAATTTACATCATTCCGTAAAAATCATATCCAGTAACATCTCCGATCAACCGTTTCAACACTCCACTCCTGTTACACATGCTCTAGCCTATCTTAATTCTTCTTACTATACCTCCCACGTATCACTTTCCAATAATCTACATCCTTACGTCAAAATCATTTCCAGTAACATTTCCGATCAACTGATTCAACACTCCATTCCTGTCACTCATGCCCCAACCTATTTTAATTCTCCTTACTCTACCTCCCACGTAACACTTCCAAATAATTTACATCCTTCATTTAAAATCATATCCAGTCACATCTCTGATCAACCAATTCAACACCCCGCTCTTGTCACACTTGCTTCAACCAATTTTAATTCTCTATCAAGCACCCCTGTCATTTCCACTTCTATCTGCTCATCTGCCCTTACTCCTACCAGCTCTGTCCGTTTACCACTTTCACGAAATTGTTTTCCTTCGCGCGTTCGCTATATTATCATATCAAACTTAAAGCATTCCGAATCTGCTTCTCCACAATCTCGCCTCGATTATGATGTATCTGCTTTTAGGTCTATTCTAGCAACCATTATTCCTGATGATAACCCATCCCTCTTCAATAATATCGCTCCTGTATCCTTTATTCGTTTAAACAAATCCACTAAATCCAATCATCTCAGTCATCCATTCCTAAAAATCGTTTTCCGAGATAGTTTACATGCTTCCTTGGTACTCTCCCAACGTTTTAAACTTCTTATCACTTCATCTACTTATCGTATCTTTCCTGACCGATCCCCTTATGATATTGCCCAGCTCAATTAAGCTTGCATTGAGAAACATCGACGTGAAACAAACGGTGAGTCATCCCTATCAATCCGTAAAATCAACGAAAATTTTCACGTCCTACCACGAGGCCAAAAATCCGATGGCGTCCCGTCTCTCCCCCAGTCTTCTTTACTACTCCATCTCGCTCCTGAGCATACTTTTCGTCTTAGTCTTTTTAACACTCGCTCCATTCTTCATAAATATGATCTGCTCCTTGCTATCTTCGATCAATTATCTATCGATATTCTCTGCATCATTACCGGATCCTGGCAATCTGACTCTGATGATCGTGCTATTCGTCGTCTACGTCACTCTGGTTGTTCTCTAGTTGAATCAGCACGTTCAATTGTCTCATCAACATCGACTGCTTCCAACCATTAAGGTATTGTTGCCATTGCTTGTCTCCCAACATCTCTACGTAAAATTAATGCTAACATCATGTCCTCTTTCGAATTGCTAATATGCAGATAATCAACTCCTTTCCCTATGGAACTTGTGATTGCATACCGTCCAGGCTCAGCTGCCCCTCACGTATGTTTTTTAGCGAGCTTGCAGATCTTCTTTCTCACTGTTCATTGTCTTATACTCCTTCATTTGTTCTCGGTGACTTTAACATTCGTCTTGACCGCCCGGCTGACTCTGACTCTATCACTTTAATTAATCTTTTTTCTGATTTTAACTATAAATTACTTTCAACAAGCCCAACTCATATTCTCGGCTGTGCTCTCGACATCATTGCTGTTCATAACTGCTTCAATGACTATACCTCCTTGTCAATTACTGATTATGGTTTGTCCGATCATTTCCTTGTCACTCTTACTCTTACTCGTCCTCATCCTCCTTCTCCGCCTCCATCATTATCCAAACCAAATCGACCATAGAAACTTCTCGATATCCCTATTCGCTGCACAGTCTTAATTAATTCTTCACTATTTTCACTTCCTCTTAACTATCTCTCTCCCGATGATCTCTGCATTCTGTTTGATTCTGAACTTATGTCTATCATCAATAACCTTCTGCCTAGTCTACTCCGACGTTCTCAGCGCTTGAGCCATGCTCCCTGGTTCGATTCTACTGTAGTCTTTCCATGCGTCGACTCCGTTACTCTTTCGTGTGTATAATCGCTTTCTTAAACGTTCTCCCAACTCACTCACTCCAAATCTCCGTGATTCCTACTTTTCTCTACGCCGTTCACATCTCATTCTTATACGTACTAAACGTACTATATTTTGGTGAAATCAACTCGAGCCATCTTCCAACTCTAAATCTCATTAAAAAATCTTAAACTCAATTCTTTCACGATCATCTACTCCTTGTAATATAAATCCTGATGAATTTTCTTATTATCTACAAACTAGGCTATCTAATTTACTTTCCCTACTACCCATATCCCCCTTGTACCCACTCTTATCTTTAAATACTTCCCTCGCAGAGCTATTCCACCTTCTTCCCGTTTCGTCTGATGAAGTTTCTTCGGTTTTGCTGTTATTACCTAATAAAACCTATCCTTCTGACCCAATTCCCACTTACTTGCTTAAAAATATCTGCTCTATCTCACCCTTTCTAACCACATTGTTCAACTCGTCCATCCGTAGCCGTACATTTCCTTCCATCTGGAAATGCGCCACTGTTCGTCCTCTCATCAAAAAGCAATCTCTTGACTCCTCACTACCATCTTCGTACCGTCCTATCTCACTTCTCCCAACCCTCTCTAAACTCCTTGAGCATCTCGTTCTCAAGCAAGTTAATACATATCTCTTTTCTTCGAACTTATTTCCTCCCTTCCAAGCCGCTATTCGCTCTAATCACTCTAATGAAATTGCATGTCCTAAAGTTTATAACGACTTACTTACTTAGCGCGATCAAAAATTATGTAGTATCATAGTTTTTTTTGATCTTTCATCTGCTTTCGACATTGCTAATCACTCGATTCTTCTCTATCGTCTTCGTCATGATTATGGCTTCTCTTTACCCACTGTATCATGGTTTTCTTCATATCTATCAAGCCGTACATTTCGCGTCTGTTCTAACTCTTCTCTCACATCATTCGTCTATCCCGTCCGGTGTTCCATAAGGCTCCGTATTAGGCCATATGCTTTACTCTCTTCTCGGTGATGTATATTCAATTTTTCATACATTTAACTTCCATGTTATGCAATATGCTGATGACATTATCATATATGCTCATGCACCTGTTTATCGTATTCATGATCTTAGTGTTTCTGCTTCCGACTGTCTTGTCTCAATTTCCAATCATCTTTCTTCCCTTTGCCTTTCTCTGAATCCTGATAAATAGAAATTATGTGGATCCTACCTCGACGTCTCGGCTTAGAACCTCCCTCCGTATCATTAAATTCCACAATTCTTCCTATCGTTGATAATCTCGTTTTCCTAGGCTTCCATTTCGACAACTGACTTTCACTTAAACCTTTCGTTAGAGATAAAGTACGCTCATCTACCTTGATACTCCACAATCTCCGTCAAGTTTGTAGATTGATCGATTTCCCTTCTTGTATGACTCTCATATCTTCTCTTCTTTTTTCTAGACTCGATTATTGTCTTAGTCTATTTTCCAATTCACCTAATCCACTCTTCTTCCCCTACAACGCATCGTCAACGCAGCCGTCAGAATTATCCTCCGTCTTCGTCGTTTTGATCATGCATCCCATTATCTTGCTTCTCTCGATTTGCCTACAATTTATTGTCGTGTTCAAATTCGTGTTCTCGTTGCTTTCTGTCTTGTAACTTTTCATAACCCTTTATTTCTTAACCTTTTTTCTTGATAATTCTCGTCATATTTACTTTTCCTTCCGTTTCCGTTATTCTCTTTTACATGTCCCAAACTACTCTACCTTTTTTTGTTTCCAATGTTTCCTTGTGGCTGCTCCTCTATCGTGGAATCATCCACCCATTCATATACACTAATCAACCTCCCTGCCTTGCTTCAAACGCTTAATCCGATCCTATTTAAACAATTTATCTGCTTGAATTTTTCATTTTTTTAGTGGACTTGTAAGTGTGCAGCTGGTACGCATTCGCCACGTTAAATAAATTATTGTTATTATTATCTATTTTCATCTAATATTTACCTTCATTTCCAATTCGCTTTCTGCTCTAATCACTCCACCGAAATCGTTTGCATGAAAGTTTACAACAACCTACTCATTTCTCTTGACAAGGCTCTATATAGTGTTCTAATCTCCCTCGACCTCTCCTCCGCCTTCGACAACGTCGACCACTCCATCCTGCTTTCTCGCCTTTGTTATGACTACGGCTTTTCTTCCGCCTCCTTAGTATGGTTTGCCTCATATCTATCCAAGCGTTCCTTTCGCGTCTGTTCTAATTCATAATCCTCTCCTCCCAACCCTATTTTCTGCGGATTCCCACAAGGTTCAGTCCTAAGTCCCATGTTTTTCTCTTTTCTGCTTGGTGATCTCACTTCGTTTACCAAAACTTGCTCTTTTAACGTCATGCAATACGCCGATGTCTTGTATCGTGTTTCTTTTGCCTCCTCTTGTATCTTTATCTTTTCTTTTCATTGTATCTTTTGTATCTTTTGTTTTCTCATCTTTTTTATCTTAAGATACCTCTTTGTATCTTTTATCTTCTCCTCCCCTTGTATATTTTGCCTCATCAATCATTCCCATAGTCCATAATCTCACTGTCTTAAGATTCCATTTCGATGATCACCTGTTCCTTAAACCCTTCGCCCGTTATAAGGTACGCTTATCTAACCTAATTCTCCGTGATATCCGCCGTGTCCACCCATTATAGATTTTCGTTATTGTATGTATCTTCTTTCATCGATGGTCTTCCCTAAAATCGATTACTGCCTCATCCTTTTCGCCAATTCTCAAAAATCTACAATCTAACCCCTACAACGCATCAATAACTCCGCCGTCCGAGTGCTCCTACGTCTCCGTCGCTTTGACCACACATCCACATATCTAGCCCAACTCTCCTGGCCATCCATCCACATTCTCATCCAACACCACCTTCTCGTCACTTTTGGTTTCATCGTTTTCGTCTCCCGATCGTTCATCAACTTCTCTTCTGTAGAAGACACTTGCCTTACCTCTCTATAGCTGCGTTCCTGTCATTCCTTCTTACCCTACGTCATCAATTATGTTAACAACTACGGTCTCCGATCCTTCCTAATCGCTGCCCCCTCACCTTGAATCAGCTCCTTCGAGACGTCTGCCGCTCTCCCATATTGATTAAATATAAATACATTATCCGTTCTCACCTTATCGACACATGACTTAAATTTTTGTGTGCTTTGTTGTTGTGGTCATGTAAGCATGCACCCGCATTTGCCACGTAAGAGATAAATCTTTCTTTTTTAATTTTAGCGGAACTTATGTTCACCTTACTAAAATTGCATTAGAAGACAACTTGGATATGTGACGGTATCCTGCCCTTTTTGTATAACTCTATTTTATAACTTTAACAAAAAGAGGAGAATGAATATGAACAGTTCAAGCGCATATTTGTTGAGAATTTCCAAAGTTTTACATATAACATTAATCTAAATACTTAATTTTATTTGCTCTACAAACACATTTTACGGTAGTCTGTTTTAGCCGCCTTCAAATATCTTGTTAGTTTAAAAGATGCCACTTAACTTTTCAAATTACCTCAATGTATGGATCCATACTCATGTGCCACAAATAATTCAATAACACTCATATGTGATTCTTAATTATAAAAATCGATCTATATGGCGGACAATTTTTCTATAACTTTAAAGAACTTAAACGACAAATGATCCTTGCGAAATGATAACTATAGACACGTGAGTAGATCGGCTATAAGCGGATCGGTGAAAGTCACTATGATAACTATAGGCACGTGATAAGTTAACCATATCTCGCCGATCTGATTGATACATTTACAGTTTGCGACTACTACCTAAAATTACATTAACACTATATATTAACATTATTATCGAATGTGTTGATTATGAACCAACTTTCTTCTTGAACGATGCTATTAAATTTTAAAACTAGAATCGTCTATACTCAGATTCCTAAAAATTTTAGAAATCAACGATGCCTAAAAACTTTAAATATTGCCATACAATATTGTATCGATGGCTGTCTTTGACTTGTGTGCACTTGGATTTTTATGCTAACGCAAGTATATCACGTTCTTCGTTATCGATGAACATATCTTAATTATGCACAACAATGTTTTGCGGTATATTGAAATGTTTTTGAAATTGTACCCGTTGTTAGGTATATATAGTGACGGCTTGTACAGAGATGCAACATTATACGGCATGTACTTCTAATCGAAGCGTATAAAGGAAATGAAAAATTGAAAGATAAAGTCTTAATTGATTACGCAACAGAAACCTACAAAGTCGAAAAACAGAACATCATTATAACACAGAAAGGAGAGAAATCTATTCTTTAATATTATATAATTAAATTAATTAAACCCCCTTCTAGATTGCAGGAGCGATTGTAAACGATCGCTACTACTGAGCGATCGTTTGTAGACAAAAAACTCAATTAAATTTTTAGACAAATTTAATCGATTGAATTCGCTATTATTTTAGTATAACATTTGTGAGTCTTGAAATTACAATTGTAATTATTGTAATGTCTTGAAATGAAAATATTATTTTGCCAACTATTATTTTTTTTCGATTGTGGCACGATATTATCCTCACAGGTTTGATCTTATCTTTGATACAGCAGGACGCTACTAATCAGTCTGGGTGGGTCTCATCAGCTGCTGACCCAGACCTACATTTCACGTTTCGACCCTTATTATCTGCTTTCTCCTTTGACTGATGCTGATCGGA